>JBBPBX010019056.1:0-32799 GCA_038048925.1 Garcialebias charrua
AAATGTATTAAATAAACATGCTTACATGCAGCAAAACTCACATTTACAGATGATCCTAGGAAACACAGGGAGCAAGGTAGACATGAAGAGACGATGACCAGCTGACAAGTAGTGAGGAACACAGGCTCAAATACACACACTAATGAGGACAATGACAATCATTTGGGAACAATGAGAGGTGGGAACAGGAAGAACAGATTAAGAGGAAACAGGACGACAGGACTAAGACACAACACAAGAGAGGACCAGACACCAGATGAACACAAATCTGAAAGTTATGCACCATAACTCATGTTCCCTGAAGGAAGGGAACAAGGTGCAACATATCACTATGGGAATCAGCGCCTCCGCGCGGTTACCTGAAGTAACACACTCACGCCTTTACGGCAAGGGCGTCAGCGTCACGCCACGACCATCCCACTTTCTCTAAAATGCACTTCACCGAGCTTTCAGCATTGACAAGGGCAAGGTATGTTGCACCTCGTTTCCTTCCTTCAGGGAACGTGAGTTATGGTGCATAACTTTCAGTTCCCTTTCAGTCATTTTCTCTCGGTGCAACATATCGCTATGGGAACGTAATTCATTCACGCCCTTGAAATGTTCAGTAAAATGCATGTGAGAAAATCTGCCTTAATACGGCAGGCATTTCCCAGCCGTTCTCATCAAGTTATGCAGAGAGCACAGCCTGAGAAGAAAAATGCCACATGTAGAAACATCAGCCTGATGTTATCACTGGACACATAGATGAAAACACCAGCTAGAGACGGCATAAGCGTCCTCTGCTAGTGTGATTACTCATCATTTCCTTTTTCCCTGGAAATTTTGAGAAGCAGGAGGAAAAGAGCAAGGGACCTATTACGCCACTGGCAATCAGATGGCAATGTGGAGGTAGAGAACCCAGTTCAAGCACAAGGTAACCTTCCAGGTCCCAGGAGGAAAAAAATCATATGTACAAGGGGCACGCACGAGTCCCTCATCTGCTTCCTGAACAGACAACTACTAGGACTGTCAAAGAGGCCCATCCTGATGTTGGAGAACTGTCATAGGAGAGGGGAACCCTTCCACTGAAGCATCTCCCAAGTAAACATAAACACCAAGGGTCTCCCTTGTGTATGCTGTTGTTGTTGTTGGAACAAAGACGATCAGGCCTTAGGCCCTCAGCCAGTTCCCTTCAGTGGCCAGGCTGAAGGCTGCCACAGCTCCGGACGTGGGTGTAGAAGCTGCCCACGTGCCTGAGTCAGCAGGTCTCTGTAAGAAGGCAACTGCCATGGTATCCCTGAACATTGAGAAGTAGAGGTCACATTGTGAGCTGGCTTCGCATGGGAACAAGTCCACCGAGGTTCTTCCAAACCATGACCAGACCTGATCCACAACTCGTGTGTTCAGTCTACATTCTGATTCCAAAAGAGGCCCTCTTGAGAGGGCATTCGCTCCGTAATTCAGTTCACTCGAAACATAAGTCGCCCTGAGTGACAATAATCCTGGAGTGTACCATGTGAGCATCCTTTGTGTCAGGCTTAGGAGAGCTTGGGATCTCATCCCCCTTCCCAGTTAATGAAGGACACCGTGGTTTTGTTATCTGATTACACCAGGACGTGCTGTCCCGCAATCAGACCTTTACCAAAGAAGTGTTTTACAGACAGGAATACGTCCAACAACTCCAGGAAGTTGATGTACAATCTTGCTTCCTGCTCATTCCAGAGGCCTCGGGCATTCTGATTTCTTCAGACTGCCTCCCCATCCTGTTTTCGAGGCGTCCGTCATGATGATCACACGGGATGACACCCTACCTTACGGGACCCCTTCCGTGAACACAGACAGGTCCCTCCAAGATTCCAGGGCCCTCAGGCACTTTGAAATAATTCTAAACTTTCCTGCTCACCCAGACGGGGGCAGGTCGTGTTTGTTGGTTTAGCCATATACAGTATGCAGGGCCCGTATCTTCAGCAATGCGTGTGGCACACAGGGTATGGCTTCCGCCAAGAGGCCTAAAAGGCATTGGCACGTTTTCAGGGGAATCCGCTGATTCAGTTTAAACTTTGTCAGTCAACGGCGAATCGAGGAAACACGTTCCTCTGAGAGCCATGACCTGTAACGGATGGTGTAGACCTGCACCACCAGAAATACGGTAATACGTGATGGGGTCAGGTCACTCCTTTGTAGGTTTATGACAAAACTGAGAAACTCCAGGTGAGAGATCACCTTGTAGGAGTGTGACTGGGCTTGTATTCTGCTTCTGACCAGAACCAGGAGTTCAACCAGGTAGTTCATAATCCTGACTCCTTGATTCCTAAGAGGGGTCAGGGCTACGTCCAGACATTTAGTAAATGTATGAGGAGCAGTCTTCAAACCGAAGGGTAAGGCTTTGCATTCATAAGCTTTCCCTTCGAAGGCAAACCGGAGGAATTTCCTGTGTCTCCTCCACACGACCAGATGGAAATAGGCGTCTTTCAAATCCATTGTACATGCATAGTCTCCAGGTCTCACGGACTGGGGGACCTGCCGCAGTGTCAACATTTTGAACTTAAAAGTTCTTCTTTTCTTGTCCAGAGTCCTGAGATCCAGGACCGGTCTCAGGGATTGATCTCTTTTGGGCACCAGGAAGAGCTTGCTGCGCTGACCAGAGTGTAGTTTGTGTTCTGGAACAATATTTATTACTTCTTTCTGTAGCATCGTTGACACTTCCTCCCTTAGCACGTGTGTGCGTGCTGGGTTAATGTCCGAATGCAGCACCCCCACGAAGGGGGGGTCCCTTGATGAACTGTAGCTTGAGCCCATAACGTATCCGATGTCATGACCCACTCGTTTGTTAGACACACCCTCCAGGCCTGCGCGTGCGCCATGAGCCTAGGAGGGATGTCTAGCTGCTGCTTGTCATGTTTGAGTGCGGTAGGGGTGGCCTTCGACCCCTCTTGCGTACTCTGGAGCAGGCTGGTCTGCCCAGCAGAAGACATCGCGAGATATGACTGTCTTAGGCAGAACTCGTGTGTCTCTTTGGAGTTCATATTCTGACCTAGTAGTTTGTGTTTCACAAAAGTGGTGAGTCAAGAACCAGGGCAGTCTGTGCTTTGGTACTTTCATTCTTGTATATGCATGAAACAGTGTTTGTTTTTTATTACACATACAGTAGACAAGTTATGTTTAGTGCGCACACACATACCACCAGCTCCTTGTAGCGTTTTACAAGTGAAGTCTGGGCTCAAAAGGTCAGGTTCCCGTACTGCGTGAGCGGGCAAGCCTGAAGCCCTGTTCCCATTTTGGGACCAGGATGCATTCAGTAGTCTGAGATTTTATTGCTGTGTGTGGATGGCAATTTCTCTTTATTACACAAGGGTCTGAGTGTTCTTGTGTGTTTAAACATTCCGAACCAGCTAGTCTGTGCTCCTTAAACACAGGTACTGGTGGTACAAATTCAGCATTTTCTCTCCCTCTCTGAGTGAGAGCGCCTGTAATGGTGCAGGGGCATCTCAGACTTTCCTTTTTGCTGGTGGCCCCTTGCAGCTCCTGTAGCTTTTCTGCCTGGTGGGCCTGCAATGCCGAGGCCACTTGTCCTTGTCCATCCCACCAGGGCCCCTCGGGCCCTGACATGGTTAACGTCAGAGATTCATCCATAGCCTCATGGGTGGATAAGCTCTCAGCGTCACAATGTTTCGTCGTGGGCATAGGAAACAGATAGCGCAGTTGAACAGGTAGCTGAAATTCTTCCTCCTGGACTATGCTGGACAGAGAGTCTCCTTGTTAGCTGGGGCTAAACGTGGAGGTACTCGTGAGCCCGCTAGCGGTGCTAAGACAGGCCCTCAAGCAACGTAGCAGAGGTAAAAAACACTTAGTTATGCAATGAATTCTACCGTCGATTCGGCCGGACAGGATAGCAAAACAGGTAAAATATGAGAAGATTAGCTAGCAAGCTAGGCCAAGCATTTTCACATACCTCATGATAGAGTCCTTCGTTGTCCACTCGTAGCCGCGCTAATCGTGTTAGCAGCGCTGTCGTCCGCCCCGTGTTGTCATGGGTGCTCCTGGTTAGCCATGCTAACCGTGGGAGCTAGCCAGATAGCAACGGGGTTACTCCATTTCCACTCTCCTTTCTCCGGGGTCATCCGCGAGAAAACTTCGAGTGTCTTTGCGTGTAGCATCCCTAAGCAGACCGGGCAGGCCTCGTGGGTGTCCGCTGCTGAAAAAAGGAGGTAGCCAGATCCGCTGAAGCAGGTTCGGTAGCCGGAGCTCACAGCCTGCCAGAGTTCCTCGTCCGAGGACGTCCTCTTGCTGAGATGCTCGAGGCCGCTGGCCTGTTAGCTTTGTTAGCTTAGCAGGTAGCATGCCTTGCAATTAGCGTTCGCTAACCAAGCAGTAGAAAAGCAGAAGAGAAAAGGCACGGGAGCTGGGGCTCGCTGGCTTTGCTGGTCTTCTTTGAGTTTTGGGTTTTCGCATTACCTTCTCAGGAGCCATGGCTGAGAAGAGTTAAGCCCATTAGCAATGCTAATGTTTTCCGGAGACGTCTCCCTCCACGTGTCGCTTTCGTCGGCTAGCCTGCTACTTGTTAGCAGGGTAGCGATGTCGCGCAATCAGCGCCGTCGAGCGAAGCGGTCTGTGGAGAGAGGAGAAGAAAACTTTGGGTTGAAGGAAAAATGTGCCGGACCAGCTTTCGCTAGCCCAGCAGTCCGCAGGAAAAGATTATCTGTACGCTCTGTGAAGGGAGCGAGCTCACCGCTGGTCGAGCGATGAAAATACAGAGAAGATCCGAGAAGAGTGTTTCAGGTTTAAGCGAGGTGAAGGGCAATAAGAGAAAGTGGGATGGGCGTCAGCGGCTTAAGTACCCAGAGGGAGGGGCCTCTGGCACAACGCTGACGTCCTTGCCATAAAGGCATGAGTGTATTACTTCAGGTAACCGCGCGGAGGCGCTGATTCCCATAGCGATATGTTGCACCGAGAGAACATGACTGAAAGGGAACCTACAGTATCTCCCACCCAAGGACGTCTCCAAGAACCCACACCAAAAAATTTAGGTGGAGGAGGGGGTAACCACAAGGATGGAGGGCACTAGGGGAACACACTAGAAGAAGAAAAAAGCAGACAGGGTGGACCTGGGAACTAAACACATAAGGGCAAAAACACTAAAATGGGGTGGTTAGGTGGCCTGAGGACTGTCCAGTGCTGAACCATCTCTCCCAGGGATAACTGGGAGCTTGTCCATAATGTGGATACAGTTCTGGTGGACGGCTGGGAGGCCGTCCAGCACAGGCAACAGGTCCTGTGGGGGCTTAGCTGTATCAGGAACTACAGCAGGGGGCTTAGTCGTCTCAGGGGCTTCAGCAGGGGACTTAGCCATCTCAGGGGTTACAGCAGAGGGCGTAGCCATATCAGGAACTGCTGCAGGGGACGTAGCCGTCTCAGGGGCAGCAGCAGGGGATATAGCCATCTCAGGAGTTGCAGGAGGGGAGGTAGCTATCTCAGGAGCTGCAGGAGGGGACATAGTCATCTCAGGGGCTTTAGCAGGGGGTGTAGCTGTCTCAGGGGCTGCAGCAGGTGATGTAGCCATCTCAGGGGCAGCAGCAGGGTATATAGCCATCTCAGGAGCTGCAGGAGGGGACGTAGCTGTCTCAGGGGCTGCAGCAGGGGGTGTAGCCATCTCTGGGACTGCAGCAGGGGGTGTAGCTGTCTCTGGGATTGTAGCAGGGGGCATAGCCATCTCTGAGTCTGCAACAGGGGGCACCATCTCTTGGACCATAGCAGTTGGCGTAGCCATCTCTGGGACTGAAACAGGGGCGTAACCATCTCTGGGACTGCAACAGGGGGCGTAACCATCTCTGGGGCTGCAGCAGGGAGCCTGCAGGGCTCTTGTGTGAACTGGTCATTCTGTCATAAACAGTGTTTTAAAGTTGAACCCAAGAATAAAGGCAGGACACTGAATACTCCAAATGTCAAAGTAAATATAAATTTATTAAATAAACAGGCTGACGTGACAGCAAAACTCACATTTACAGATGATCCTGGGAAACATAGGGAGCAAGGTAGACAAGAAGAGACAATGACCAGCTGACAAGGAGTGAGGAACACAGGCTTAAATACACACACACACTAATGAGGACAATTACAATCAACTGGGAACGATGACAGGTGGGAGCAGGAAAAACAAATTGAGGAAACAGGATAACAGGACTAAGACACAACACAAGAGGGAGCCAGACACCAAATGAACACAAACCCTACAGAACCGGCCCCGGCCCGTAGACATCATTTCCGAACCCCACCCAATCGACAAATTAACAGTAATTACAGGTCCGAACCCGAAAACCCCCCATCATTTTCAAAGCTTTGACTGCTTACATAGTTATTAATGGTCTGTGGACACGGGGGGCTGAATAAAAGGGGCAGAAGATCAGAGCTGAGGGGGGTGTTTGTCCTTTCATGGTCATCAAGGTGCATTAAGTGCTTCCCCTGCTTCTGCCTGCACTCTGCATTATTCAAACACGGTCCCTGCTCTGACATGTCAAATGTTTTATGATCTCACCTGTTTGGGTCATCGGCCGCACTCATCCGCTGAGTGCAGCGGCTGAATGAATGTCCATTTGGGCTGCTGGATCACTGGCAGTAGTCCATCTGAGGCTTAACTGAACTTTTTACCTCTTTCAAAGCCAGTTAGCACGCTGTCAAATGCGGTCAAACCCTGCAGATGTTGGATGTTGTCTATCATGGTGCACTAAGATTCATAACTGGCTGTGATTACCGTACCCACCACTGCACCCTGTATTCACTGGTTAACTGGACATCACTAACCTCACGCAGACTCTTCCACTGGTACATTTTCATCTTTAAATCACTTCTTGGTCTGCTGCCCTCATACATCTCCTCCTACATGTCTCTGCGTGAGTGCAGCTACAGCGTGCGCTCTCAGGACATGATTACCTGCAGTGTTCCGTCAGTGAGGACTGAACTTGGAAAAAGGGCCTTCTCCTACTCCGCTCCTGCTTCCTGGAATATCTTACAAAAAGATCTGAAGCTCTCGACCTTGACCTCTCTAAATGGCTTTAAGAATCTGTTGGAATCCTGGCAAAAACCAATGCAGACATGTTCCTGTTTTTAGTTTTCTACATTTGCCTTATAATTTATCTGTTTTGCTATTTTTACATCTTTATTTAACTTGTTAAAAAATGTATGCCTCTCTTATGATTGTCTATTGTTGATTTTCAAAGGAAAGTCTATTGTTTGCTGCTGTCATCATTCTTTGTTGAAACCAGGTCTCTCTTGCAAATGAGTCCTCGAGGCTCAATGGGATTAACCTGCCTAAATAAAGGTTGAATAAAAACATCTCATCTGAGCTCAGAAGCTATAAGCAGGGTCGGGCCTGGTTAGTACTTGGATGTGAGATTGCCTGTGAATACCAGGTGCTGTAAGTCTCTGCACTTCTCAAAAAAACACACCACGAAATGTGTTGTTCAACCCAAGAGCCATTGTTCATTCAGTCCGACTTGTTCCATCTTAAGGGCAAGGCATAGCTGCGCGCTGGACCGAGCGCGGCGCCACGCTGTGTGAGCGCCGTGCGTGCGCCGTTGCACAAGCCTTTTGAACGCTCGCGCGAACGCGCAAAGCTCTTTTTTTACGACCGCGCACGCTTGCGCGGTGTCTTACAATAAACTGCCCTGGTGGCGGACTGTTTTGTATGACACACAAATGAATTAAATTCCTCTTCTTTATCGCTGATCGGGCCTTTTCTTTTGTTTTTTTGCCTAAAGTCAAGTAATCGCTTCATCCTCCGTTCACTCCATGACTGAAATGAATGAATTCATGTCCTACCTGGCAGCGCGATGTTTTAACTATTTCCTGGTGGGCTGTGAGCAGCTGGAATAGCGCTCCCTGTTTTTATTTTTATTTTTTAGAAGTTTATATTAACATATAAAGTTAGAAAGACCGCAGCAGCAGCAGCGGAGCGAACAGCTGCTCGTCTGGAGCAAAGCCAGCGCTTGTATCACTGAGCTGTCAATCATTTCAGTAGGCGTGTCAGCAAGTGACCAATCAGCGACCTCAGTTTGTCCTACTCTGCGCGCAGCTGATCACATTACAACAAGGATTTGGAGCGAGAACGCGAGCATTTAATGTGAGAAAGAAAGCAGAGCTCTGCCCGTGAACGGGGGCGCACAGAATGCGCACGTAGAGCAGCGTATATGGAGAACGCTCAGCTTTGCCTCAGCCCTTAGACTGGTGCTAAATAAAACTCAAGCAAGTGTTGTCCAGACCCGACCTTGAGAAACTAGTCCATGCCTCTATCATGAGTCATGACCCGCTTGGACTAGTGTAATGCACTCTATACTAGGGTCAGTTGGGCCTCCATCTCACAACTCCAGCTCGTCCAGAATGTTGCTGCTTGGCTTTTAACCAGGTCTTGTAGTTCTGAGCATATTACATCAATTCTGTCCTCCCTTCACTGGCTCCCTGTGCGTACTAGGATAGACTTTAAAATTCTTCTGTTGAACTTCAAGTGCTTAAATGGCCTCGCACCCCTTTACCTCTTCGAGCAACTGGAACCATACAATCTCTCGTAGGCCCTGAGATAATCCGGTCATCTACTTTTGACTGTAACAAAAAACAAGACTGAAGCTCAGAGGAGATCAGGCATTTTGTCATGGGCCCCAAACTCTGGAACAATCTGCCCCCCAACCTTAGGCAGGCCACTTCATTTCCTGTTTTTAAATCTCTGCTAAAAACACAACTGAGTTGATTTAGAGTTTTTTGTTCTGTGTTCCTATGTTTTAAATGCCTTTTATTAATTATTCAGTAGTATCATTAGTGTGTATGTGTGTGTGTGTGTTTGTTTGTGTGTGTGTTCATTAATTTTTACTCCAATTGATGCTCTTGTTAACACTTTGATAACAGTTTCTGTTTTAAATGTGCTCTATAAATAAAGTTGACTTAAATTGACTACTGTAAATGCTGATAAAACCAAACAGATGTTTTCAAACAGAAAGTTGGTACCAACAGCCCTCTCTCCAATCTTATCTACAAATGGTGTTCCTATAGGCTATATGCCATGGGTAGTGGTGACGTACTTCCGTTAAAATGCAACCCCGACACTTCACTTCCGGCTCTCATCTACTTCTGTTGTTGTTAGCGGTAGCTTCTAGAACTAGATCATGTAAAAGACACAAAAGGTAAATTATCTGCGAGCTACTGGTACAACAAGTGAGTTTTGTTGTGTGCCGTTGTGTCCAGTGAATAGCAGGGACAATAGAGCGCTTAGTTTTTTACATTTAATGCCACAATTCGTGGCTAACCGACTTAGCCTTTAAAGCTAACACTTGGGTTTGTAGCCGGCGTTTTAAACCTCAGAATATTCAAGAGCCAGCATCAGAAACAAGAAGAGAGTGGTTAAAAAGGAGCTTTACCTGCATTGTTCCAGTGGAATAATTCTCCCTTCCACTTCCATGACCGGGGGTTTGGGAGAAGCAGTAGAGAGGACAGCGAGGAGGAGGAGAACAGCAGCTGCAGCTCAGTAAGAAACATGAATATCACTTGACTCCAGAAACTGCACTTGTAGATTTAATGTTGGAGTCATGATGAGTGATTTAATAAAAGTTTGTAACTACATACTTTTAAAATAATATTCAGATTTTAACATGTTTTCTAATCTGTAAAGATGTTTGTAAACTCTTAGTAACTTCAGGGTTGTTACACCTCTGAAATATTCTCTGCAGTTTCCTTTAATTAATATGAAACCAGAACTGTTTCACTTCAATGAAACATTTAATTTCCTGAGATGTAATTAATTTATTCTAAAGCATAACTCTCAAACATTTCTCTGTTTGGTTTTTTATGTTATGTAGGTAAATATGAACACTTATTGTTTTTGTTGTTTTGTTTTTTCAGGTTTGCATCATCTGACCTCCTGATGTGTTTCTGGGCCATGACTGAGCTGCTCTGCCATCCATGGTCAGTGTTCACCAAGAACTGAGAGGAACTCCCCATCAAGTTCAAGTTGTGTTTATTTGTCATATACAGGTTAACACAGAGTTAACAGTACAATGAAATGCTCAGGATGAGAAGAACAGATTTGACTTGCTAAAAATCAAAGAACAAACAATACTAAAAGCATGCAAAGTGAAAAGGTAATTATAATATTCACAAAGTCCTGAAGAGAGACAGTAAACATGGTTGGATATAACGATGCCGCAGGATGAATTTGAATGAACTACTGCAAGTATTTCAAGCTAGTAATATAAGCTAACATGCACATACAGTTTTATATATATAAATATATATATATACACATATATGTATGCACATAATCAACATTACACAGGTTGTGTGACAGGTTATTGGACAAGTAGTGACATTGAGATTGAATTATTAGTTATTACCAGTTGTTCAGTGTTATTTATTGATTATTTATCCCCTCCACCCCCTCAACCCATACCCTGCAGCCCATTGATGAGTTCTTCTTGGTCTTAAATGACCTTGACCTTGGATCAAAGCAACAGGACCTTGCTGACCAGTACGGTGTCCATCAGTCCACGATAAGCCGGATCATCACAGCAACTTTTTATTGACAGTACTCGGCTCAATTATGATCTGATACCTGAAGAACAGATACATAAAAATCTACCTGCAGAATTCAGGACTACCCTGACACAACAGTCACACTACTTACTACTTGTAAGAAAATAAAATGTTCAACACATTCTAACTTTGTCTTCTTATTGATGAATTATCACCCAAAATAATGTGTATTTTGGTTTAAGACAGGCTCAGAGTCCAGTTTTTTATTTTAACCATTTTATTAAAAACAAATTTGATGATGATGTTAAATTACTGTAGAAAACGTATGAGTCAAGCTAAATGAGGCACAAGATTTAAACACTGTTTAAATTATAGCATTACATCTTCTGATTTTAAGTCACAGCTTCCTCGACTGCTCTTGGAGATTTAAAAACATCTAATCAGTCAGACAAAGGTAACTGATGAAGCAGCTCTTCTGTTCAACCATCCACACAGAGGGTTTCCATATGGATCGCCTGTCCTTCGTCCTTAGTGCATCAGTGGAACAACTTGTTTGTATTTGGTGTTTGGATCCGATCTCAGCTCACAAACATCCAGGCTGGACCAGCTGGCTCCCTCATCATCACCACCTGCGGTTTCCTGTACAGTGAAAGAAAACATCTCTTATTAAGGGCTGCTACAAACAGTGATGTTCATAAAACAATAGAGCAGACATTTGTTGAATAGGTTTATGTTTATGTTTATTAAATCTGTTCATTTTTTTTACAAAAGAAACAATACAAGACAATCCCATAAATGATAATGTACAAAATATAAAAAAATGAAAGGTAGCAGAAAGAAGAATAAATCTCATTATATCTGCCCCTTTTTTCCAACAATCAGATTAAACAATAATAATCTTCAACCAACAGTACAAAATTGTAGTGAACCTACCCAGGGTCAAACTAAGGTTTTTGAACTGTCCAGTGATGACCTTTACTGACCTCTCAGTAAAGCAAGACATTTACCACAAAATCATTCCATTAGTTGTAATCTGAGAATATAGTCATCAAAAGAGACTATTTCTATCTTTGATTTTATTCTAATGTGATCAAAAGAATAACTTTTGTCATTTTCATGATATATGTTATATGCTGTTATTCTTTAAATGTGAAACATCAATGTGTCATTTCTGCAAGTGAAAAGGTGTCAAAGTTCAGCTAATATGTCAAACTGTGCTTTTCAGATTTGTTTTAGAAGTGTTAAGACGCTAATCCAAGTGTTTTTCCTCTTGGAGTCTATGAGTCTGTCTTTTCCTAAACATTTCTCTCTGCTGCTAGTTGTGGCCTTGTACTCTGATAACAATAAGTGAACTCCCCGACCGGTCCTGTTGGACCAATGGGGAAAAAACAAGTCGCTCTCCTCTCAGAGCCGGTACTAAGTTCTAAGCTGTTGCTGAACGCTTCAGAGTTTGGAAGGAACGAGAAGGTTCCGGAGTTTGCTGGGAGCTTCAAAGACATGAAGACGTCCCAAAGAGCTGAATGAATGCCTGTCACCCGCCAAGGACAGTCATTCAGCTAAGGATTGTATAACATGCTGTTATGAATCCACTTCGAACGAGCGTAAGCTCAAGACTTTGTTTATTCCTTCATGGAATAGTTATCTTGAAGTCAGAGGCCTGAAGCTGACACATTTTCTGATGACCAACGCGAAACCCAGGAGACGTTGAAACGTAAACGAATAACCTGCTCGAAGGTACTGGTTCCCACAAGGACCCGTGCATCTGAAAAGCTACAAGGTCTTCTCTCTTACCAGGCTGTCGTCAAAAGGTAAAGAGCTGTTTACAAACGTACCTGGATTTTAGCAGAAGTCGGAGGAGAAGTGTCACTTTGGTAACATGCTCACGATAATTTCCTTTAAACCATCTTCCTCCTATTCTCCTTTCCCTCAATTCTAAGCTGGAAACTATTTTAAGCTAAAGAGCCCACAGACTAAATATGTTAACATCCAGTATTGAAGTCTGTTGTGTTGAATTTAAGTGTGCTGACGTATTAAATTGAAAGAAAGTGAAATCATGTCAATCAAGTGTAATGGTGTTGATTTTAGTTGATTTATTTTAAATAAATGGTAGTGTCGCCTGGCATACCAAACTAAGTCAATGTCCATTGTCACTCTATAGCTCTGTTTATTTATCCATCATAAAGATCACAGAAATATTGGGTAAACTAAAAAAGAAAAGAATCCGTGAAATTACTATTCAATCTGAATATCCATCCATCCATCCATCCATTTTCTTCCGCTTATCCGGGGTCGGGTCGCGGGGGTAGCAGCCTAAGTAGGGAGGCCCAGACTTCCCTCTCCCCAGCCACTTGGAGCAGCTCCTCTGGGGGAATCCCAAGGCGTTCCCAGGCCAGCCGAGAAACATAGTCCCTCCAGCGTATCCTGGGTCTTCCTCTGGGTCTCCTCCCGGTGGGACATGCCCGGAACACCTCACCAGGGAGGCGTCCAGGAGGCATCCTAACCAGATGCCCGAGCCACCTCAACTGGCTCCTCTCGATGTGGAGAAGCAGCGGCTCTACTCCGAGTCCCTCCCGGATGACTGAGCTTCTCACCCTATCTCTAAGGGAGAGTCCAGCCACCCTGCGGAGAAAACTCATTTCAGCCGCTTGTATCCGAGATCTTGTTCTTTCGGTCATAACCCAAAGCTCATGACCATAGATGAGGGTGGGAACGTAGATCGATCGGTAAATTGAGAGCTTTGCCTTTTGACTCAGCTCTCTCTTCACCACGACAGACCGGTACAGCGCCCGCTTCACTGCGGACGCTGCACCTATCCGCCTATCGATCTCACGCTCCAGTTTTCCCTCATTCGTGAACAAGATCCCGAGATACTTAAACTCCTCCACTTGGGGCAGGACCTCCTCCCCGACCCGGAGAGGGCACGCTACCCTTTTCCGGCTCAAGACCATGGCCTCGGATTTGGAGGAACTGATCCTCATCCCGGCCGCATCGCATTCAGCTGCAAACCGCTCCAGTGAAAGCTGTAGATCACGAGCTGATGAAGCCAATAGGACCACATCATCTGCAAAAAACAGAGAAGCGATTCTAAGGCCACCAAAACGGATCCTCTCAACACCTTGGCTGCGCCTAGAAATTCTGTCCATAAAAGTTATAAACAGAATCGGTGACAAAGGGCAACCTTGGCGGAGTCCAACTCTCACCGGAAACGAGCCTGACTTACTGCCGGCAATGCGGACCAAGCTCTGACACCGGTCGTACAGGGACCTAACAGCCCATATCAATGGGCCTGGTACCCCATACTCCCGGAGTACCCGCCACAGAACCCCCCGAGGGACGCGGTCGAATGCCTTTTCCAAGTCTACAAAGCACATGTAAACTGGTTGGGCAAACTCCCACGCACCCTCCAGGACCCTGTTGAGGGTGTAGAGCTGGTCTAGTGTTCCACGACCAGGACGAAAACCACACTGCTCCTCCTGAATCCGAGGTTCGACTATCCGACGGACCCTCCTCTCCAGAACCCCTGAATAGACCTTACCAGGGAGGCTTAAGAGTGTGTCAATCTGAATAAGTAAATTAATTAAGGTAAAGAGGTCAGTATTAATAGTGACCTCCTGATAATCCTTTACATCTGGTGGCCCTCGTACGTGTTTTCTAAAAGTTTATTGATAAATCTGTGGTCTCATGAACTGTAACGTCATGTTTGCATAAGAGGATCCAAGTTTTAAACTCTGAGGATAATAATTTTGGCTGGAAGTGTTCAAAGCAGGCAGATTCTGCATGTTTTTATCATTTGAGGCTGAGGGATTGTTATTCGTTCAACTCTGTTACACGCTGTTGGAAGCTTTTAGGTGAGGTTTTTGTCAGCCCGTGGTCTGTGGGGGTTCTGGTCCTGTTCGGTCCAGTTCACACAGACTCCTGTACAAAGCTTTGTTTGACCGCCGAGTCAAAAGCCTGAAAGCTACTTTAACATCTACAAGATTGCTGTGCTGGTATTTTACATGTTAGAGCAGGTCAAAGAAGCATATAACTGTTAGAACGGTGTCGGATAGTGGTTCTGAAACCCGAGTTCTGCTCCTTTAAAGTGGACGGAACCGACCTTGACGCGCTCCGAGAGAGTCCGTGTTTGTTCAACAGCTGCAGTGCTGGGTTACTAAGCGTAGCTAAGTCGTGCCTGTTTTAAATGTGATTGCCACGTTTCAGAATTTTGGGGAGTTAATTCGAAGCGTTTGAGTTGGTTACGAGTCTATAAAGTTGTGTTCTGTTGTGCTAAGCTAACGTTAAAGAGCTACGTGTCCCAGTCCCACACGTTTTGTTTATGAGCTGTGACTGGATGAACGAGAGCTGTGAACTGTCAATCACTCTCGTAGCGAGCGTTGATTCGCTGTAGTGGGAACGCACGCCGTTGCGACCAACCCACTTTGTCGTCATTTCCGGTACTGCATTGGGCGAAGGTAAGAAAACTTCATTTACCATGAACGCTTGGGAATGAACTACAAACGCTGTGATTGATTGGTTGACGTCACGTATCTGTTTAGCGAGCTCCGCCTCGCTCAACGGAAGCTGGTGACGCGTTGCGTCGACCCGCCTACTTGTGTCGTCATTTCCAGGTGCACTTCGGGTGACAAGCAGTTCACACACTCACGGGACAAACTGAGATTTCACTGAGAGTTTAAACACTCATTTAAAGCCATCTAAACTGTCTAACAACATAGATTTGTCTCTGACAAGAACGTGGTTCGAGCGTTTATCACTGACACACTAGAAACTAACTCTACATGGTTGTTTTTAGTTTAATTACTGAATAAAGGTCAGTCGTCTCGTGATAACATAAGACTTGAATCCGCCCCCTGTTGGTTAAAAGACGTTGACAGATGAGTTTTCTCAAAAACATCATAAAAAAGTCAGCATTTTTATGGTGAAATTACCAGCTTTAAAAAATTGTTCTGTACACAAACAAAATTCCTGTTTATTTTAAATAAAAATTTTAGAATAACAGAGATACAGACAAACAATTGATGCTTGTTTTAAATACTGAAGAGATTTAAAATAACTCTAAAAAAGAAAAAAAAAATTTTTTTTAGAATAACACCCACATGTACCAGTTTGTTGATTTTTACAGACTCAAAACAAATATGGATACACAATCAGATGACGTTGTACCGTCCTCATCCTTGAAGGATGCTGAAGGAGAGCTGACTCCAGCGCAGGAGGAGGAGAAAATCCCAGCGCAGGTGGATTCAGACTCTGAGTCAGAAGACACAGATTGTGTTGATGAGGCCTTAAAACTGCTAGCAAAACCCCTCGTAAAGTATGGTGAGGAGGTAGCAGCAATGGACACCTCGACTCTGGACACAGAGTTAGAAAGTCTAGCAACAGGTATAATCAAAAAAGATGGTAAAAAGCTCAGCGCCGACCGTTTACCCAAATTGGCCCTTCTGTTGAAGGCCAGACTGGACCATGAACTGGGGAAGAGCGAGGACCTTGAGGTGGAACTGGCTGATGAGAAAAATAAACACCAAGGTACCACTTTAGACTTTGTGTCGTACAAGAAAACGACAAATACAGAGATTGAGAGTTTAAAAACTGATATACAGTCGCAAACAAAATCATATGAAGAAAGCATTCGTTCCAGAGGACAAAAATATGACGAGTCTGTGAGAGAGAATGAAAAATTACAACAACAGGTACAATCGCTGTCTAAAGCACTACAAGAGAGCACGGGACAAAGACAAGAAGCTCACAACCTGTGCACAATGTTGAAAGGTGAGTATGATAAATTAAAAGAACAACTAAAAGAGAACACTCAATTCGAGGAACATAAAAAACTCAGTGAACAGTGCACAACGTTGCAAACTGAAGTTGATCGTTTACGTAGAGAATTGACTGAAAGTAAGGTGGAACTGACCTTAACTAAAGAAAACCTTTTTAAAGAAAGGGAAAGGTGGGTGGATGTTGTGGCAAAGCAGTCTCAAGGCTTCCCACCCCCACCCCCACCACCTCCACCCGGTGATGCAGAACAGCTCATCGTACCTGTTAAGACCCGCCAGTCGGAGCAGGGATTTGCGTACTCAACAACAACACCTGCACAGGGATCACAGGTAAATGGGAATAACGATGGTTCTCAACTTTCTATTCCAATACCTGAACTCCAAAAGCTTTCAAGATACATTCAACACTTTGATCCGGGGCCGTTGGGTTCAATCCACACAAAGGCCTACCTAGACTCTCTTGACTTCCAGCTGGGTAATTTTCCAAATGCTACTGCTGCTGATAAAATTGCACTGATCAGGCTCACTGCAGACTGGAACGTATATGCCTTCATTGTTCGCCAACCAGACGCCATAAAAAAAGATTACAAACTTTTGCGTGATACACTTATACAAGAGTTCACTCCAAACATGGGGCCTGGTGGCTATCCAGATGCCGAGAAGGTCGTGCAAGGTAAAAACGAACATCCACAGGCGTATTACCAGAGAATGTTCCAAGCTTTCTTTGGTAATCGCAATGAACCGGGCATGGAGGACGAGGTAGGTTTTAAATACCTTTTCGGAAAAAACCTCCACCCTGTTATAAAACAGTCGGTACAAGTGATGGCTAATTTCAGAGAAAAAACCATCAAGGAAATGAAACAGTGTGCCATAAATGTTTTCGAGGCCCACATGGAATGCAGAACACCCGTAGAGGTGTTCGCAAGTGCGAAGGACGAATCCCAATCGCTGGAGCTGGAAGGGACGCGTGCATCAGCTCCCTATCCTATAAAAGGCGAGAAGAAACAGATCTTTCAACCTGACAAACCACAAAGTGGAGGTGCCCGCTGGAAAAAGAACCCAAAGTGGTTCAGGCCAAACACAGAGGGTGAACAGAAGGATCAAAAGGGGGGTGCACGTCCAAAGAGTAAAGATTATGGGTACGGAGGTAACCCATATAACCAAGGGTGGTCCCAACAGGAACCCCCGAACCAAGGGTGGTCCCAGAGGGGACCCCCGAAACCAGGATGGTCCCGGAAGGGACGCCCGAGCCGTGGACCTGCTCCTCCTGCACCTCAGAAGGAACAATCTGAGATCAGACAACAGTCTCAAAAGTCCCAGAAAAAGGGCCCTAAACCTTTGACTGCAGAAGATTCAGAGATACTACGTCTGATGGTTGAGAATTTCAAAAAAACAAACAAGGATAACCAGCCTGGGGTAATGTGCAGCACTGTCGTTGACAAACACTCAGAGCACTCAATTAACAACAATGCCACAATTGCTGACGGTCACCAAGATACTGATGGTCAGGATGCTGACAATCAGGGTAATGACAGTCAAATCATTGACAGTCCAGAATGTGACAGTCAACAAAACGTTGACTGTAACCATAACTTCATTGTTACGGAGTCCGAGAACCCCTCGTCAGGAAAAAGGGGGGAATGCTCACTCACCGTTGATAGTGGCTCGCCACGAACTGAACAGTCAGACCCGTGTGTGTCTGCACTACCAGTACTGATAAATGAAGTTCACACAGTCAGGGGTGGGCGTGATAAACGTCGGAGAAAACCTGATAGGTTCCTGTGTAACATTATCAGAAAGGGGCCCGCTAGGAAAGCTTACCTGTCCATCACGTTGGAAGGGGTCCTCACAAAAGAGGCCCTCTTGGATGGTGGGGCAGACATAACCATTGTGTCACCCACACTGTTGGAAGAGCTACGGCTGGCTGCTAACGGTGTTGACAGGGAAATACCCCTCAGAGAATGTGCTATAGTTTTGCAGGGTCTCTCGGAGACGAGTACAACCCTGACAGCTATAGCCATGGTTCACATGCAGATTGGTGAAACGACGCTATACCACCCGGTACACGTGTCCACCGTGGACTCATTCCCATTTTTGGTTGGCCAAGACTTTATAAACCGCTTCGACGCGATTATAGATTATGGCGATCAGACAATGTGGACCAGAGTGAGTCAACCACTGCCGATCGATATGCCTATACAAGGTAACACTGACCGTCTAATGGCAGGCACCGCGGAAGGCAAAAGGGAATGCTCAGACGAGAGCACAATCCCTGTAGGTGAACCTTCAACTACAGGTGAGGCTGTAGAGGCCCAACAAGAGAGCCCCCTCTGCGAGCTGAAACAGTTGGCACTCACCGAACACTACCTACCACAGGTAGTCAAAGGTGTTGAGATCCAAGGATCCCACACCGATGATGCTGTTCTGTCCCCTTGGACGGAGAAATCAGCGATCAGCCAAGCTTTCTTTGGAACCTTGGTTAAGAAACAGTTGGGTCTAGGTCTGAACAAAAAGGCTTTCCGCTTTTCGTTAGACCCCAACGATAAACAGGTAATGACCGCTAAAGGGATCATTGACCTCAAACTAACCTGGAACCAACGAGAACTGGATCACCCGTTCCTCGTGGTCCCGAACTTACCACATGCAACCTACATAGGCTCCGACATTTTGGTAAGATTAGGTGTCAGAGTGGACATCAACAACGATGCACTGTGGTCACTAGATACAGCCACGAAGGACTCTCCTGTGTTAACCACAGAGAACCTTAGGGCTGGACAGACCATACCAGAGGTCTGCCAGGTTGCTAACAGCCATAACACTGTGGTACCACCTCAGGTTATGAACAAGCCGGTGATGATTCACATCATGAAAGGACAAGCTGTTAGCACAAAACAGGCATACTTTCAACCATCTCCTATGTTTTTCAACTTAGGACTGTCCATGGAGGCCACATGCCAAGTGACCCTCGACGGCAGAACCACGACTGTTGCTGTGTGCAACACAAGCACAGAAGAGGTGCCGATCCCAAAAAACACACAGCTAGGATGGTTGATCTCTACTGATTTTCACGATTTTGAACTGAGCATTCCATTTCTGGGAGGACTCCCAGAAAACTTGATCCCGAGTCATCACACGGGGCAAGTCTTGTTCACAAAACCAACACAGGCCATAGCTCTTTTCTCCCCCGCTGAGTCCGACCAGGACACTGTCCGCAGGTTCGGTTTCAACAAAGGAGACAGTCTATGCCCTCAAACTTACAGTGCACTACCTGTTGACAGGTTTTACGACACTGAAGGGGACTCACTGGAGCTCCCCAAAGAACAAGAACCCCTCTCAGTTGCTTCACAGATTGACCAGGTGGTCGCCCAAGCCGACGCCCTGAAAACTGATGAAGAAAGGGACAAACTTCGCAAAGTTCTTCTAAAATATGAGAAATCATTCTCAACTGACTCGATGGATTGTGGGTTGACCACGCTCCACACAGTGAGCATCCCAACCCCGCCTAATGCTCCCCCTGCATTTGTCAGACAGTACAAGATTCCTCTGGCAGCACATCAACCTATCAGAGAAATCATTAATGACCTGTTAGAAAAAGGTATCATCCGATACTGTAACAGCACTTACTCTGCGCCTTTATGGCCGGTGTTAAAACCAAATGGTAAGTGGAGACTTACTATAGACTACAGAAAGCTAAACAAACAAGTTCCCTTATCCAGATGGCCTATGACGCAGCTCCAACAGGAATTGCCCAAGGTCACCAATGGTAGGTACTTTTCGACCCTCGACATCGCCTCTGGTTTTTGGACCATTCCTGTGCGCGACGAGGATCAATACAAACTAGCTTTCACTTTTGGTGGCCGTCAATACACCTTTAACAGGTGTCCCTTTGGCTACGCTAACTCACCTGCAGAGTTCAACATCTTCCTGAACAAAGCATGTCCAGACGCCCACGAGCGTGGGACACTGATTTATGTGGACGATGTCCTTTTGAGGCAGCCAACACTGGACTCACATTTGGCTGAGATCGACCACGTTCTGAATCAGCTAACAACTGCTGGTGCTAAAATATCACTGTCGAAATGCCAGTGGTGCAGAACCAAGGTGGATTACGTTGGCCTACTTGTAGGTCCAGACGGAGTACAACCACAACTGACTCGCACCCAAGGCCTTGACAATCTCAAAGTCCCCACCAATCTCAAAGAACTACAAAGTTTTCTTGGCGTGTGTAACTACTCGAACCAGTTCATAGAGAACTATGCAGACCTTGCAAAGCCACTGACTGAACTCCTAAAGAAAGACGTTCCATTTGTCTGGACTGACAAACAGCAGCAGGCAATGGACGCTCTTATAAACAGGATTAAGTCAGCCCCATGTTTAGTCTACCCAGACTACAACAAAGAGTTTTACTTGGAAGTGGGCTTCTCAGCTCATTGCATAAGTGCAGGTCTGTACCAAATACACGACAGAGACAAACGTGTGGTAGCCTACGCCAGCAAGACGATGGCAGGCCCCGAGTTGAGATTCTCAGACTGTGAGAAAGCTCTACTGACCACAGTGTGGGCAGTAAAACATTTCTCCAGCTACATTGGTGGACAGAAAATCATTGTGGAAACACAACACCAGCCAGTGACATTCCTGAACAGCCAACGCATCAGAGATGGTGTGGTAACAAACTCACGTGTTGCAACGTGGCTCATGGCGCTTCAAAGTTTTAACCTAGACATACGTTATGGTCAAAACAAGAAGTCACATCTGGGGACAGACTTGGCACTCTGCCAAAAGTGTACACAAGATGTACCAGCGACCCAGCCGTTGGCTGAGGTAAAAACCCCAGTAACTGAAGACCCGAATCACCACTTCTTTGATGACAATATCTGCAAAGATATGACAACATTGTACGTGGATGGATCTTCATTCCTCCGCGACAAAATCTGTAGGGCAGGTGTTGGAGGGGTCCTCCTCCAAGACCGAGAACAGATTACCTTCAGCTACAAATTAGGCTCCCAGACTTCTCAGTACGCTGAGATTGCGGGAATCCTAATAGCTCTCCAGATGGTAGTAGGACGCTCCATCAAGACGCTAGTCATCTGCACTGACTCTAACTATGCTCGTTTGAGTTTCGCTTGTCACCTCGCTGTGTGGAAACAGAACGGTTTCCTAACAAGCGACAGAAAAGTGGTCAAACACAAAGAGCTTTTCATGGCATGTGATCACTTGGTGACATCACACGACTTACAGATCTACTGGAAGAAAGTTCCAGGACATTCTAGAGTCCCAGGCGATGACAAGCACTACAATGACATTGCAGATTCCTTAGCCAAAGAAGGAGCCGACGAAGGTCCTCTATGGTCCTTCGACTCCTCCTGGTTGATCAAGACTCTGTCAACACAACCTGCTGTTGAGGTTATGGCAGTCACACGTGCACAGGCCGCGGACAAACCTGCTGACAACGCAGTCTCCGTACGACCCGCACTGACTGACCCTGACATCATCCAACTGCAGAAGTCGGATCCTGCTATCAACTCCATGATACTGTACCTGATTGATCCAGACAAAAACACTCCGTCTAAAGACGAACTGGATACCGATCCAGACCTTAAAGTCCTTTATCAGCTGCGCAAACAGCTAAAACTAATCAAGGGCATCCTAACTTTCGCTCATGGACCAACGTCCTCACCTGTGTTCGTGGTTCCCCATGACCAAAGGGGGGTGATGTTAGTTCATGCCCATGATCTCCCGTCCGCAGGACACAAAGGAGATAAAGCCACGCTGACGGCATTAAAACAAATTGCCTATTGGCCTGGAATGAAAAAGGATGTCAAGGACTACATTGAAGGGTGCGTGGTCTGTGGCCAGTTTCAGCCAACCAGACCACTTCACAGAGCACCACTGCAAAGCAGAGGCATTGCATTCCCATGGTCTGACCTCCAGATCGACTGGGTTGGACCACTCACTAAGAGCTCTAGAGGAAATAAATATTTTCTCACGGTAACCTGTGCATTTACCAAATGGGTAGAATGCCTACCAGCTCCTAACGACACAGCACAAACAACTGCTATGTTGTTAATGAATCATATATTCTCAAGGTTTGGACTTCCCCTTCGTGTGGTGAGTATTTTGAAGAAATACGTGGCTGCAAATCACAAGGACTGGGATGTGAAACTCCCTCTGGTCCTCATGGCCATAAGAGCCACTCCACACACATCAACTGGCATCTCTCCCTTCGAGATGATGACCGGTCGACAAATGACTCTCCCTCTACACCTGTTGTACCAACCAGGCGACGCCGTCATGGCGACAGCCTACACTACACAACAATACATGAAAGATTTGAATGTACACCTCAGAAACACTTTTGCTTTCGCCCAGAAAAACCTGGAAAGGTCCGCTGAAGGACGCAAGGCGTACTATGACCAGAAGGCCTCTCACAATGAACTCCAAGTGGGAGACAGAGTCTGGTACTATACGTTCGCCCCAGCAACCGGGAAAGGAGAGTCCGGGACCGGAACTCTCGCCCGCAAACTAATGCCCAGGTGGACTGGACCTCATCTGATAACAGACAAAGTGTCCTCAGTCGTCTACGAAATCAAAATCAGCAAAGGCCGCAAAGAGCCAATTGCTAAATGGGTACATCGAAATCAGATCAAACCTTACAAGGCGTTCAATGACTCCACAAAAGACAAAGATCTCACAAACTCACCGACTTCATGGGATAATAAGGTCGTCCAAACACAAGTTAGTAAATAAACTAATCAGGTTTAAACTACCGTATTTTCCACCCTATAAGTCGCATTGTCCAATTTGAACTTAGAAACGCTAAGCCTAAAACCCACAACAAAAAACTAACCTTAACAACCGTTTAAATCCACGAGATTTAATTTGACCTCGGTCATAAAGTTGAGACCTGTTTTTCTTGTGTGTTGCACTTTGGAATCTGACGACAAGAGTGTGTCGAAGCAGTGAAACGTTGTTTCCTTGTTGTTTAGTCATTACTGTTGTCATTAGTTGAGATATTGTTTGGTTCTGAACACTCCCAGCCAAAAAGGTTTTGTATTAACATTGGTTAATGAATGATATGGATTTAACTATGCCAACATGCAGTTCGTTTTGTTAAATCTCAATCGTCGAAGAGTCAATGTAGTTTAAAGCTACTTAAGGTACCATAAACTACACTGGTCTCACAATTTCTAAATTGAACCGATTCGATCGTTTCTATTCTAGATTGTCTATTCATTTTGATGAGTCTCGCCATAGACTTCAAAATTTATTAGGAATACCAAATCCTACGTCGTTCGTCTAAAGGACAACAGACATTTAGATCAAACTATATTTCATTTTTCTATTTTAGTTTAACCTAAACTAAGTAATGAATGGAGGAATAGTTTGGAATTAGAGGCCTTCGTTACAGAAGCCCTCCAAAATTTTATAGGTATAGATCCCTATTTCTAATTTTACAGAATTGATCCACCCCTTAATTGGTAATCGTAGCTGATCTAAACCATGATAGCTTACATACCAGGTGCATATAGGTAAGGCTTAATGTAAAATCCCAATCATAGGCCCACCTAAAAAACCACATAATTGCATGACACATAGAACCAGAGTGGCACTGACTGGAAGCCAACCAGCCAACAACCTTCGATGTGGGGACCTGCAGCTCCAACGCTTGGTCTTCAGCCTCCATCCAAGGGTCGCCTCCTCTGCGTCAATCGAGGGATCCCCTCTACATGCTGATTATGAAAACAATTGTTGCTGATCAATCGACAAAACTAACCGTTGTGGAATTACCGCTGTGGATTATAAGACTTTGCTTTCCAAGGGATCACAGACTTTGTTTTCCAAGAGTTAACAGACTTTGTTTTCCAAAGGATTAAAAGCTTTTCGCAATGGGATTACCTCCGAACAGTATGGAATTTCCAAAAACTTTATGGGATTATAATTTTTGATTTTTCTTTTCCACTTACTGGATTGCTTCAAGATCAAAGACAGTTCAAGGTTTCCTTTCGTGTTGGACCCCATCCCCAAGGACTGGCGATGGCTTCCAAAAGGGGGGAGATGTAGTGGACCTACCCAGGGTCAAACTAAGGTTTTTGAACTGTCCAGTGATGACCTTTACTGACCTCTCAGTAAAGCAAGACATTTACCACAAAATCATTCCATTAGTTGTAATCTGAGAATATAGTCATCAAAAGAGACTATTTCTATCTTTGATTTTATTCTAATGTGATCAAAAGAATAACTTTTGTCATTTTCATGATATATGTTATATGCTGTTATTCTTTAAATGTGAAACATCAATGTGTCATTTCTGCAAGTGAAAAGGTGTCAAAGTTCAGCTAATATGTCAAACTGTGCTTTTCAGATTTGTTTTAGAAGTGTTAAGACGCTAATCCAAGTGTTTTTCCTCTTGGAGTCTATGAGTCTGTCTTTTCCTAAACATTTCTCTCTGCTGCTAGTTGTGGCCTTGTACTCTGATAACAATAAGTGAACTCCCCGACCGGTCCTGTTGGACCAATGGGGAAAAAACAAGTCGCTCTCCTCTCAGAGCCGGTACTAAGTTCTAAGCTGTTGCTGAACGCTTCAGAGTTTGGAAGGAACGAGAAGGTTCCGGAGTTTGCTGGGAGCTTCAAAGACATGAAGACGTCCCAAAGAGCTGAATGAATGCCTGTCACCCGCCAAGGACAGTCATTCAGCTAAGGATTGTATAACATGCTGTTATGAATCCACTTCGAACGAGCGTAAGCTCAAGACTTTGTTTATTCCTTCATGGAATAGTTATCTTGAAGTCAGAGGCCTGAAGCTGACACATTTTCTGATGACCAACGCGAAACCCAGGAGACGTTGAAACGTAAACGAATAACCTGCTCGAAGGTACTGGTTCCCACAAGGACCCGTGCATCTGAAAAGCTACAAGGTCTTCTCTCTTACCAGGCTGTCGTCAAAAGGTAAAGAGCTGTTTACAAACGTACCTGGATTTTAGCAGAAGTCGGAGGAGAAGTGTCACTTTGGTAACATGCTCACGATAATTTCCTTTAAACCATCTTCCTCCTTTTCTCCTTTCCCTCAATTCTAAGCTGGAAACTATTTTAAGCTAAAGAGCCCACAGACTAAATATGTTAACATCCAGTATTGAAGTCTGTTGTGTTGAATTTAAGTGTGCTGACGTATTAAATTGAAAGAAAGTGAAATCATGTCAATCAAGTGTAATGGTGTTGATTTTAGTTGATTTATTTTAAATAAATGGTAGTGTCGCCTGGCATACCAAACTAAGTCAATGTCCATTGTCACTCTATAGCTCTGTTTATTTATCCATCATAAAGATCACAGAAATATTGGGTAAACTGAAAAAAGAAAAGAATCCGTGAAATTACTATTCAATCTGAATAAGTAAATTAATTAAGGTAAAGAGGTCAGTATTAATAGTGACCTCCTGATAATCCTTTACAAAATGATTAACTCTTTCTAATTTTCTAACTAATACAATACACATTACGCTATTTCATATATTTTTTTAACACATTCGTTTTGATCATTTTCTTAAATGTAGACCTTGGCATGGCATTTTTAACTACATTCTCCAAGCCATTCCATAATCTAATTCCCTGGATTGAGGTAGAACGTCCCTTCAAACTAGTTCTGAATTGTGGTTTTACAAACATCTCTGTCCCCTTAAGATTATAACAACTTTGTCTTTTAACAAAATGCATTTGGATATTTAAAGGTAATGCATTATTTTGAGCCCTATACATAACTGATAAAATATTATAGTCTACCAAATCATGGAACTTCAATAACTTCAGTTGATAAAATAATGTACTTGATGGATGACGGTAATGTTTTCTAGTGATAATTCTTACAGCTCTTTTCTGTAATACAAAAATAGGCTTTGTGATTGTTTTACACGCATTCCCCAAACATCAATACAATAGATTAAGTGTGGAACAATGATTGTGTTATACAACAAATACAGAGCTTTATCATTCAAATTGATCTAGTCTGTTTACAAATAATTTTAGGTTATAGGTCTATAATTGTTGAACACACATTCATCACCATTTTTAAAAAAGAGGAACTACCTTAGCTACTTTCATATTATCAGGAAATATTCCCGTTGAAAATGATAAATTACATATGTATGTAAACGGCTCAATAACATGGCTCATTATGTCCTTTACAAACATCATATCCATGTCCACCCAGTCCCTTGATCTCTTGTCTGTAAGATTTTTTACTACATTCATTATTTCCTCTTTGTTAGTTCCATTTAGAAAAATACTATTTGCACAACCTTTAATTGAATGGATCACATTATTATCTGCTTTTGGTATTTTAGCTGCAAGGCTTGATCCAACATTCACAAAATATTGATTAAATCCATTTACAATTTCATTTTCATCATGAATTTCATCGTTGTCTTTTACAAAGTATTTTGAAATACCAGTTTTTGTTTTATGATTCTTCAGGACACTATTCATTACTCACCATGTTGCTTTCATATCACCATTACTTTTATCTAATAATTTAGAAGAGTTTTAATAAAAAAGTATTTTTGTGTGGAGACTTTAACATTGATATGGGAAATAAAACAGATTCAAATAACATCAGTACATTTATAAATTCAATGTACAGTTTAAATATGTATCCGTTGATATCCAAGCCAACAAGAATTACAACTCATAGTGCCACAATAATTGATAATATTTTCACAAATATAACAAACGGAGAGGTGATAGGTGGTATTTTAACGACCGACTTAAGTGATCATTTACCAGTTTTCACAATCTATAAAAATGATCAAAGTATCACAGAAGCAGTTAAAACAAAGAAAAAGATCATAAACACATCAAAAAAAGTTTTGGAAAAATTAAAAGAGGATCTAGATAAACAAGACTGGAATGAAGTGTATGTTGATGATGTGAACAGATCATATGATGAGTTTATGAATATCCTGGAAACTCTGTATGAAAAAAATTGTGTACAAACAAATTATACAAAGAGAAATATCGTTGACCAACCATGGATGACAAAAGGGTTGAGAAATGCTTGTAAAAAAAAGAATTATTTGTATTCATGTTTCTTGAAATTGCGAAGTCAGAGCGCTGAAGAAAAATATAAAAAGTATAAAAATAAATTAGTAGGGATTATAAGGAAACATAAGAAAGAATATTATAGTAAATTATTAGATAAAAGTAATGGTGATATGAAAGCAACATGGCGAGTAATGAATAGTGTCCTGAAGAATCATAAAGCAAAAACTGGTATTTCAAAATATTTTGTAAAAGACAACGATGAAATTCATGATGAAAATGAAATTGTAAATGGATTTAATCAATATTTTGTGAATGTTGGATCAAGCCTTGCAGCTAAGATACCAAAAGTAGATAAAAATGTGATCCACTCAATTACAGGTTGTGCAAATAGTATTTTTCTAAATGGAACTAACAAAGAGGAAATAATGAATGTAGTAAATCATCTTACAGACAAGAGATCGAAAGACTGGGTGGACATGGATATGATGTTTGTGAAGGACATAATGAGCCATGTTATTGAGCCGTTTGTAATGAATGGTATCTAAGTGTACTGTCACTTTAAGAGTGCATGCGCAAAGCATGCTGGGTACTGCTGTTAGGGGCTTTCCCGAGCGGGGAACAAGAAGTCTTTGTTCAGGCTTGGTTCAATAAAGTACGCGGTGTGAAGACGACCGGCATCCTCTTCGTCATCTATTTTTATGTACCACAAAGTACATTACATGGTGTCAGAAGTGCCTAAAAGGAAGAATCGTGATGGCGAAGTTTAACCCACCGAGTGAATTCAAGTTTGACTGTCCTGCTGAGTGGCCGGAGTGGAAACAGAGATTTTCGCGCTACCGGTTAGCTCGAAACTCCCTGTTTATTGGAATCCCTGGCAAAAACCTTCAGAAACTTCAATATATTCAAAACAGTGCAGCAAGGATCTTGTTGAGAGTTCGTAAATTTGAACATATTACGCCCATTCTCCATAACCTTCATTGGCTTCCTGTCGCCTACAGAATTCAGTACAAAACTGCTCTCATTACACATCAATGCTTACATGGAACTTCACCAGATTATCTGAAGGATATTCTTATTCCACACTCATCCACCCGGTCGCTGCGGTCACAGAACAGTAATCTCCTTCACATTCCGAGAACCAAATTAAGGACCATGGGAGACCGGGCTTTCAGTGTGGCTGCCCCCCGCCTGTGGAACTCTCTTCCTGACTGTCTGAGGGTCCCACAGTCTGTGGTTGACTTTAAGAGCGGCTTGAAGACCTTTCTTTTCAACCGAGCATACTCTGCCTCCTCATGATTCTACTTTTGATCTTAGTTGATACTGTTATTGATTTTACTTGTTTTATTACTTGTTTTATTGACATTTAATTTCTGTTGCACCTTGTAGCACTTTGAGATTTTCATTAATGAAAAGTGCGTTATAAATTGAATTCATTATTATTATTATTATTATTTTTCTACTATTCATCAAATTGCTCAAAATATATATATTTTATCATTTAAATATGTTAGTTTTTGCAAACAAAATGATAAATCACTTTAATTTTGCTTTAAAAGTGATTTTGAACTTCAAGCCGTGTTTAATCATGGGAAATCCGTTTACACCTGAACGCACCATCTGTGATGTAATGTCCAGAGTGAGAGGCAGAGGGCTCCAGTCTCTTCAATAGCGGACATTTTAAAACTTGACTAATTTATCAATCTAGGTGAAGATTTGAGCTATTTGTCTTCATTTTGGGAAGCAGAAAATAGTTTGGGTGATGGAACAAGAAACAACAGGATCTAATTTAGGTCTGATGCTGTATCAGACTGACCTTCATGTGGAGCTGCGCACACCGTGACAAGCTCAGAGCTCTGCCTCAACTCTGGACATTACATCACAGATGGTGCGTTCGGGTGTAAACGGATTTCCCACGATTAAACACAGCTTGAAGTTCAAAATCACTTTTAAAGCAAAATTAAAGTGATTTATCATTTTGTTTGCAAAAACTAACATATTTAAATGATAAAATATATATATTTTGAGCAATTTGATGAATAGTAGAAAAATCACGTCAGTGGATCTTTAACTTCAAATGCACCCATCGTAGCAGAGCAGCTTAAGGCCTGTAGATAGACCATGACTAATAAGTGAATTCTAAACAGAAAGTCTACTCTGCAGACCAAGTGAGCTACATTCTCCTCAGATTTTTGTTTAGAAATAGAATCTGATCGACGTGCTCTGGGAGAAGTGCACTTCTCTGCACAGTGATGATATCTCCAGCGGTGGAGAAGACTCTCTCTGAGGAGACACTAACCGTGTTTCCATCTATTTTCATTTCGAATTTTGAGCTAATTTTTGAAATCTCGCAAATATGTAAATACAAATTAATGCGAAGCAGAAGTGTTTCCATCAACTGGCTTGAATCGCATCTACCGGGCCACGCACAGCGTCATTACGTCAGACGTCAGCGTCATTACGTCAGACGTCAGCGTTACGCATGTCTACAGTAAACAGGAAGTAGCGGTTGAAAACAGAACCCGACCACACATCTCGTCAAAATGGAGAGAATATTTCAGGTATGTGTTGCTATCGGGCAAGTTGTATTTATTCTGTCATGCCAACTAGTTTTAGCGATGTTACATGTTGTCCGGAGCGGAAACAGCTGATCAGTCACATGACGTAAATGTTCGCTACGGCAGAACTGAGTCGGCAAATCTGTTTCCATCTGTCGTTTTGCGCATCAGCTCTGTTTCGAAACCCCCAAAAACCACCTCAAGCGAGCGTATCAACTTTGGGGCGAATTAGGGGAGTTAAATTGCATTTTGCCGTTTCCATTCAGCTTTTCTGATGCGATGCTTCAAAATGTGCATCTAGAAACCTTGATGGAAACACGGCTACTGGTGCCAGGGATGCAGAGGTGCGATACTTGCGAATGAATATCAATTTTTTTCTAGGAAAGAAAAAAATCGATATTTATCGCGATATCAATATTCTTATACAGCCCTACTTGCCACCACCTGAAACCTTCAGGTTGTTTTAGCTCGGTTGTTTGTGTCAGGGCTGCAACAGTCTGTGAACGAATGCATCTTAGAATATCACATGCTCTTTTTGGTTTAAATCTAAAAGTATACATTTACCAAGAAAGCTGAGAAACTTGGCATGAATCGTCACCATATGATGCTAAAGCTCCTGTTTGAACAAGCACTGGAACACATTCAATAAATCTGAAGACCCGGAGTAAAGCACGTCTTTAAGGCAAAGTTCTTGTAGATGAATAAGAATTTTAAAGTTTGTATGTGAATGTTTTATAAAGTGCCCTGAGATGACTTCTGTTGTGTCTTGGCACTATAGAAATAAACTGAATTCAAAAGGATTATTAGGCTGATTGGGGACTCTAAATTGTCCCTAGGTGAGAGTGAGAGAGTGAATGGTTGTTTGTCTCTTTGTGGCCCTGTGATGGACTTCAGTCTGTCCAGGGTGTCCCCCGTCACTCGCAGTGATAGCTGGACATGGGCACCAGCGACCCATGTGACCCAAAAAGGAAGAAGCGGGTAAAAGATAATGGATGGATGGATGGAAAAAGGATTGAGAAGGTGTGGACCCTAACAAATAACAAAAGCATATCAGGTTTACTGTGAGATGTGATGTTCATAGTCACTGTCTGGGCAAATATAAAGATGAGGTATGAGTAAGTATGGTCATGTAGGGGCGGCCGTGGCGTAGTGGTAATGGCAGTCGTCCCCCGATCGGAAGGTTGGAGGTTTGAATCCCGGTTCCCCACACCATGTGTCGTTGTGTCCCTGGGCAAGACACTTAACCTCGAGTTGCTCCCTGTAGGACTGGATGGCGCCTTGCATGGCAATCTACCACTACCGGTGTATGAATGTGTGTATGAATGGGTGGATGGTTGGTATTGTAAAGCGCTTTGGGGCTCCTCACAGGGGGCTGGAAAGCGCTATATAAATAAGCTCCATTTACCATTTACCATGCATGGTAATGTATGGAACGGTATGGTTTACGGAACAGTATGGTTTACGTAAGGTAAGAAATCGTATGGCAAGGTATGGTCGATGCACTAGCAATTAATCTTTTTATGGAAATTAATGCACATGCTCTAAATCACTTGTCTGTGATGTGCTGAGATCTAGATATATTTCTGCCTACTTCTGGTTCTTTGACATCTATCAACTTTATTTGTTATCTGCGTGTACTGGTATTACGAACTATGGTCTCTTCATTAAAAAATATATATCAATGTAAAAAAGCTAAGTCTGGTCCTCTGGACATTAAAAAAACAAAATAAAGCAAAAGCATTTTTTTTTATGTCCAGAGGACCAGACTTAGCTTTTTTAGATTTTTCTACCTGGATTATTGAGCATGCATCAGGGTATGTATATCAATGCTTGTTTAAACTCACCTGTGGTAAAGAACAGGTGTGGGAAATGTAAAAATCCCACCTGAGACCAGATAAAAAGGAGAAGTTGATTCAGCCTGTGCGCCACATGAAGTGCGGAGAACAGGAAGAGGAGAAAAACTGTCCCTGAGAACCACGACTCAACGAGAAAGATATCAACAATGTCAAGGTGAAAACACAAATATGATGATATGATACAGTACAAGATTAAATAAAACACTTTAATAAAGTCTACTAACAATAAGATAGAATACAAGACTGTCGGACAAATAACAGAATACAACATGATGCGACACCTTAAAATAAAATACAATAAGAGTAATTAAAATATACAATAATGTAAAGAAGAATACAATAAAATAAGATGAGATATGAGAGTATAATAAGATAAAACAAAAGATACAGTAATAGAGTCAGAATCTATCTATCTGTCTGTCTGTCTGTCTGTCTGTCTGTCTGTCTGTCTGTCTGTCTGTCTATCTGTCTGTATCTATCTACGGTATCTATAATAATAATAATTAATTCAATTTATAACGCACTTTTCATTACTGAAAATCTCAAAGTGCTACACATATATTGAATGCTACACACATTCATAAACCGGTGGCGGCAGACTACCATGCAAGGTGCTTTCCAGTCCTACCGGGAGCAACTCAGGGTTAAGTGTCTTGCCCAAGGACACAACGACACATGGTGCGGGTCCCGGGAGTCGAACCGCCAACTTTCCGATCGGGAGACGACTGCCATTACCACTACACCACGGCCGCCCCTAATCTATCTATCTATCTATCTATCTATCTATCTATCTATCTATCTATCTATCTATCTATCTATCTATCTATCTATCTATCTATCTATCTATCTATCTATCTATCTATCTATCTGTCTGTCTGTCTGTCTGTCTGTCTGTCTGTCTGTCTGTCTGTCTGTCTGTCTGTCTGTCTGTCTGTCTGTCTGTCTGTCTGTCTGTCTGTCTATCTATCTATCTATCTATCTATCTATCTATCTATCTATCTATCTATCTATCTATCTATCTATCTATCTATCTATCTATCTATCTATCTATCTATCTATCTATCTATCTATCTATCTAATCTATCTATCTATCTATCTA
>JBBPBX010019056.1:33078-44879 GCA_038048925.1 Garcialebias charrua
TGCTGGATAATATAGCTAATTTCAGTGCTGTTTTATTCTTTGTTGCAGAGACACAGCTTTAGCCAGCATGGGTGTGTAGATATTATTGTCATGACATCACCTTTAGGGACCAGTTTAAACACATATCCAGTTGATTGGCGTCTACAGATGTACAACCATCTCTGTGTTTTTACTGCAAATCAATTCACCAAACATATTATTGTGCAGAAAAGACACAAAACTACCAACTGGCCCCAAAACAAACAAACCATTATTAGGCTGCAACAAGTCACTGATAGGCCGGTGTTGGGAAATCAGATGGCAACCTAAGTGGCAACACATTAGATCAGCTCCTGACTTGTCTTGCCATTAGCACGCCACAAGCAAACCACTTAATGGGTCGGAAACATGATCCGTTGTTGGTTTCTGTGTTACCACATCAGTCACCTCTGGGTTTGATGATTTGTTTTTAGATTTCACTCACATCCATGGGTTTAAGCTTTTAATCAGTCAACAATCTGGACATACAGCAAATTTGTTCATTTTAATTGACACAGTGAATCAACTGGCATATAATATATTTAGAGAAACCCCCTGTTAATCTGTGGATACCGAAGTTCATCACTTCAGTTACAAAAAAATAATGCAGCTCTGCTGTTTTTATGTGTTAAAAAGTTAAATCTTGTTTCCCCACTTCAGCTTCTCTCTACTGGAGTCATGTACAAGTCACTGTAGAATTATAAATATTTCTTCTAACATACAAAACTCTCAACAACCAATTGTCAAGGTCCTATTTTTACATATCTTCCAAATACAGCTTTTGTTTAATTTTTTTCTGAAAGTGCTTTGTATCGTCACCATTTTATGTTCTCATGACAAAGTTTGTGCTCTTCATTTATAACTCATCATGAGCTACGCCCAAATGGAGCAGCGGGATGCTATTTAAGCGCTTCGATTCAGTTATTGAATGGGTGTCTTGCTCAAGGACACCACAGTACGTGGGGCAATAAGTTGAACCAGTGACTTTCTGGTCCCAAGTAAACTTGGACTACTGGAGAACAAACTAATCCCATTTCATCACTCTGGTCCTGTTTTTATTTGCTCTACTCTCCATGTTTGTATTTGGTTTTATTGCTTAATTATGGTGTGGTTTTCTTTGTATAGATATGGTAGAGAGCTGTATGAGTGGGTAAATGAGGGAACAGATTGTGATGTAAAGTGCTTTGAGTATCTTGATCAGATAGAAAAGCACTATATACAGTAAGTGCAATCCATTTAGTTTGTCTTCCCACAGATTTATTTATGGACTAATCCATTTATGTCTGTTTGTATCTTTTTCCCACCTTCTAAAACCCCAGTCAGTGGAAGCAGATGGTCACTCATACTGAATATGGTTTGGTGGGACATTGCTTCCTGTTAAATATAAGTCATTTGTTTCCACGGTCGCCTCTGCACTGCTCAGGATGAGGGATTACACCAAAGACAAGATTCAAAAGTCAATATACAGTACTGCTTTTTTTTTTTTTTTTAGATAATACACTTTTTACAAATTGGCAATCCATGAACTTTATTTTGATTTTATTTTATAAATATGGAAATTAACTGACTACGTAATTCAAAATGAACCCGATTTGAATGGATTTGCTACTTAACACTAGGAATACCAGAATATTCAGATGAGTACTACACTTACCAGAGACTGTAAAATGACAGATTGAGGGATTTGCATTCAATTAGGTTTGTGTGACCCCCTGGGGCTGAAGTCTTTTGTGTGCTCAAAACATCCCCCCAGTAGCCAAAACAAAACATCTCCCCATATTCCAACAACAACATTCCTTCTGCAGGTTCAAAGTGCAGCTTTTTACAACACAGACCAAACTTTTGGAGATGTTGATGACTCTTTGCAAATGTCAACGCTAGAAACTTCAGTTTATTTTATAGATATACGTTTTATACTTTTTATACTACTATGCAAAAACTCAGGACAGTATTACACTTTTATTATTTCATTTTATGCTTATGTTCATTGGGTGTTTGGTGTTTTAGGGGTGTTTGGTGTTTCAGTGTTGGTGTAAATTTTCATACTTTTATACTATTATGAAAAAACTCAGGACAGTGTTACACTTTTTTACTATTTTATGCTTATGTTTATTAAATGTTTTAGTGTTTAGTGTTTAGATGGTTACTGTTGCACCGAGGGACTGAGAGAAACGCAATTTCGGTCCTGTGTATGTCCTGTACATATTGCAGTTCTGACAATAAAGTTGACTTTGACTGCCTCTAAGCGAGCAGGTCCCCGGTTCAAATCCTGGTCCGGGGGCCTTTCTGGGTGGAGTTTGCATGTTCTCTCCGTGCATGCGTGGGTTTTCTCCGGGTGCTCCGGTTTCCTCCCACAGTCCAAAAACATGCATGTTAGGCTGATTGTTAACTCTAAATTGACCCTAGGTGTGAGTGAGACAGGTCCCTCTTGTAAATGAGTCCCCGTGGCTCAACGAGTCCAGCCTGTATAAATAAAGGTTGAATGAATGAATGAACAAACTGATATGGAGAGAACACAAATTCTGTAAGAATAAAAATACTAAATATCACCTATTCCACGGTCAAGGCGGGATTGCATTGGTCACTTTTATCTGAAGGCGGCGGGATTGTACAGGTGGTCCCCGACTTACGAGGACATCGACTTACAGGCCTTCGGCCTGGAAACCCTGCTATGGACCGTGTCGGTTCATAAGTTTCTCCGCGGAGACACATGCGCTTTATGTGAACGGCGGTTTTGTCAGGAAGGCATCTTTGTCCTTCCTGGACGAAGGACAAATGGTAAATGGAGCTTATTTATATAGCGCTTTCCAGCCCCCTATGAGGGGCCCCAAAGCGCTTTACAATACCAACCATCCAACCATTCATACACACATTCATACACCGGTAGCGGCAGACTGCCATGCAAGGCGCCATCCAGTCCTACCGGGAGAAACTCGGGGTTAAGTGTCTTGCCCAGGGACACAACGACACATGGTGTGGGGAAACGGGATTCGAACCTCCAACCTTCCGATCGGTGGACGAGTGCCATTACCACTATGCCACGGCTGCCTATCTGCCTATCTGCAAGCTACATGCTGAGTGAAATAAAATTGAATAAAGATTTTTCACTCCAGTTTTCATGTAAACATTCATACTTTTGAGTGTGGAAAAATGATTGTGTTATACAACAAATACAGAGCTTTATCATTCAATGGGTCTCTGACTTTGTACAGTACTGTAATAGATTTAGTATTTTTATTCTTACAGAATTTGTGTTCTCTCCATATCAGTTTGTTCATTCATTCATTCAACCTTTATTTATACAGGCTGGACTCGTTGAGCCACGGGGACTCATTTACAAGAGGGACCTGTCTCACTCACACCTAGGGTCAATTTAGAGTTAACAATCAGCCTAACATGCATGTTTTTGGACTGTGGGAGGAAACCGGAGCACCCGGAGAAAACCCACGCATGCACGGAGAGAACATGCAAACTCCACCCAGAAAGGCCCCCGGACCAGGATTTGAACCGGGGACCTGCTCGCTTAGAGGCAGTCAAAGTCAACTTTATTGTCAGAACTGCAATATGTACAGGACATACACAGGACCGAAATTGCGTTTCTCTCAGTCCCTCGGTGCAACAGTAACCATCTAAACACTAAACACTAAAACATTTAATAAACATAAGCATAAAATAGTAAAATAGTAAAAAAGTGTAACACTGTCCTGAGTTTTTTCATAATAGTATAAAAGTATGAAAATTTACACCAACACTGAAACACCAAACACCCCTAAAACACCAAACACCCAATGAACATAAGCATAAAATGAAATAATAAAAGTGTAATACTGTCCTGAGTTTTTGCATAGTAGTATAAAAAGTATAAAACGTATATCTATAAAATAAACTGAAGTTTCTAGCGTTGACATTTGCAAAGAGTCATCAACATCTCCAAAAGTTTGGTCTGTGTTGTAAAAAGCTGCACTTTGAACCTGCAGAAGGAATGTTGTTGTTGGAATATGGGGAGATGTTTTGTTTTGGCTACTGGGGGGATGTTTTGAGCACACAAAAGACTTCAGCCCCAGGGGGTCACACACACCTAATGGGATGCAAATTCCTCAATCTGTCATTTTACAGTCTCCCATGGGAGCTATATGTAAAATATGTACAAGTACATATGTTTGGTATTCCTAGTGTTAAAGACAGACTAAACCCAGGTTGAGATGGTAACTCCTCCCCCAGGCCATTTTCAAAATTTCTCTCAAAATGGGCGTGTAGAGAGTCAAGCAGGGGAGGAGGTTGTGGGTTGTCCTGTGTTCACGCCCCCTCTAGTGGTGAACTCTCACCCCTCCCCAAGTTTAGATTTCAAAATGGCGGATAGTCGCGTCTTCAGTAAGTAACAGCCTAAACTTGTACTAAAATAACAGTTCTAAAATGTTGTTGCGTGTATTTAATCACACACAGCTTAAGCGTATGCTTCTGAACACATGAAAAACCTGTGTTTAGCTGCATGGCATGAGGTGTACGGTTGTGTTTTTGTCTTTGTTTGGATCACAACGGAGTTGTAGTCCAGCTGCAGTGACTTTAATTCACCACATCTTATTACTTAGCACATTACAAAAGTAACGTTTCATAATATATTTTATTTTAAAATATTGATTTCATCTACCCTCGTTTTTTTGACGTTTTGGCTTAATTTTAATATGCAACCTAGAACTGAACACACGTTGTTTTTTGAATTGACTATAAATTAGCACTAAACAGTGGTAAAATATTTTATTTGTTTTCCAAAGATCCGTGTTTAGAAACATTCTATAAGCTTTTATGATATATTTGTTAGGACGTGCATACAGTATATGTTTAACAGCTGGTAAGATTTATGAGAAATTATATTTTTTCAATGCAAACCAAACAAATTGCAATGAATTTAACAATACTGTATCCTTTCAAATGTTTTTTTCAGAGAACTGTGATGACTCAAGCACCCATGCAGCAGCCACGCAGAGTAAGACGATCCCATGATGATGCAGAGTCTCGGCCAGAGACCCTGGTGTTTGTTTGTGGCTGGCAGGTGCAGCATCTTGAAGGTGGTTGGGACTGCTTTCTCTTCTGTCCACTGCATCCATACAGACGAGCTGGAGGTGGTGTCCCGTGTGACACGACACAGAAACTTTTGTTGTTTTGAATTAACTTACTGTTAATAAAATGAATCATAAACAACTAGTTTTTGTAATCAATTTCTTTCTTTACAGACCTCTGTATTGATAAATACATTTCCAAGTCATGCATCAAAGTCAAATTTAAAAGTCAACTTTATTGTCCAAACTGCAATATGTACAGAACATACACAGGATTGAAATTGCATTTCTCTCAGATGCATGCATAATTTAAACAAACAGCACGTGGCAGCACGGTGGCACAACTGGTAGAGCTGCTGCCTCTCAGCGAGAAGGTTGCCGGTTCAAATCCCGGTCCGGGGCCTTTCTGGGTGGAGTTTGCATGTTCTCCCCGTGCATGCGTGGGTTTCCTCCGGGTACTCCGGTTTCCTCCCACAGACCAAAAAACATGCTTGTTAGGCTGATTGGTGACTCTAAATTGACCCTAGGTGTGAGTGTGAGAGTGGATGGTTGTTTGGTGTGAGTGAGACAGGTCCCTCTTGTAAATGAGTCCCCGTGACTCAACGAGGCTAGCCTGTATAAATAAAGGTTGAATGAAAAAACATTTAATAAACATGTTTACATCATCAATTTTTACAAAGTAATGTTTAAATTTAATATAAATTATAATTGTTTCAGGTGTGCAAATATTAAATATTGTAAAACAAAAGAAACAAAGTGCAATAATCAATTAGAGTAATCCAAATTGGACATTATTAAAAAAGTTATAGGAAGCATAAATTTTTAAACGTTAAAATTTAAAAGTTTCCTGTACTTGAATTTATGACTTATAAAAAAATCCCTTTCTGACATAGGTTATGGCCAGATGTGAACAGGTGGGTGTGTACGCCTGTGTTACAGACCACCCAGGTGCCCAGTCCACACAGGGTTAGAAGAAAACAAATAATAATTTAACACAAGCACATAGTTATTTACATAAAGGGTATCCTATTCTAAAAGAAGTTCACAGAACCAGATGCGACTGCACACCATCGTACAGCTCCAACCACTTCATCAAGTTTGCGGACGACACAACAGTGGTAGGTCTCATCAGCAACAACGATGAGACGGACTACAGGAACGAGGTGAGCCGCCTGGCCTTGTGGTGCGGACACAACAATCTCACTCTCAACGTGGAGAAGACAAAGGAGATTGTTGTGGACTTCAGGAAGAGGGATGCCCAACATCCTCCTCTGACCATCAACAGCACCGCAGTGGAGAGAGTAGACAGCACCAAGTTCCTGGGAGTGCACGTCTCAAAGGACCTGTCCTGGAGCAGGAACACTGCAGCACTGGCAAAGAAGGCTCACCAGCGTCTCTACTTTCTCCGCAAGCTGAAAAGGGCTGGAGCTTCAACCCCCATCATGAGCACCTTCTACAGAGGTGCCATAGAAAGTGTCCTGACCAGCTGCATCACTGTGTGGTTTGGTGCATGTACTGCATCCTGCCGCAAGAGCCTCCAGCGCATTGTGAGAGCAGCTGAGAAGATCGTGGGCACCTCCTTGCCCTCACTGCAGGACTTACACAGCAAACGCCTCACTCGGAAAGCCCACCGCATGGCAGGTGATCCCACACACCCACTACACAGCTGCTTCAGACTGCTGCCATCAGGAAGGAGACTGAGGAGTCTCCAGGCTCGAACCAGCAGACTGAGAGACAGCTCTGTTCATCAGGCAGTCAGAATGCTAAACACTCTGCCTGCTCTGCCTCCCCTCCCATTTGAACTGCCTTAACACTAAAACTTTCTCACATATTATCACTCAACACAAAGTTTTTAACACTAGACTCTGTGTCACCAAACGGGTTTTCACTAAACTCTCGGTCATGTGCTCATACAGTTTGCACTACTTCTCATAATTGCACTAATGTCTGTATTACATCACTGCCTATAATCATAATACTGTTTACATTCTCTGTTTACATTTATTAATACTGTTTACTTTTATTACTACTGCTTACATGTAATTACTACTGTTTACATTTATTTACACTACTCTAATATCTACACCACTGCTGGTACATATACAGTGTGCTCTGAACGGTCTTATTTAGGGATGCCCAATGTGCCTTACTGCATATGCCACTTTTTGCCTCTACAACAACATCAACTACTACCTCATACATATACTGTGTACATTGACTCATACGCTGCTTTGCCACTTTGCAAATGTCAATGCTAGAAACCTTTAGTTTATTTTAGTTATACTTTTTATACTCTTTTTTTATACCACTATGCAAAAAAAAAAAAAAAAAAAAACTCAGGACAGTGTTAGTTTTACTATTTTTATGCTTATGTCTATTATTATATGTTTCAGTGTTTCAATGTTTAGATGTTTACTGTTGCACCGAGGGACTGAGAGAAACGCAATTTCGGTCCTGTGTATGTCCTGCACTGTACATATTGCAGATCTGACAATAAAGTTGACTTTGACTTTGACTTTGACTTTGAAGTGCCAAATGTGTGACATGTATTTCAAATTCAGCGGAAGATGATGCAGTCTCGGCCAGAGCTGCGTCATCTCTTGAGACCTCCATCCACGACAATGTTGGGTGCAGCTGAGACCTTGGTGTTTGTTTGTGGATGGCAGGTGGACCATCCTGCGGGTGGAGCATCCTGAAGGTGGTCTGGAGTGTTTGGGACTGCTGCACGGCTCATCCCTGGATGTGGAACGCCTCATGGAGCTGAAAGACAACAACACATTTTTAATCACCTTATAAAAACATTACTGTTCTATCACTTTGTTGACCTGTCAAACAGATGACCCAGTGCAAAATAAATACTGCTGCACAGATTATTATTATTATTTTACAAATACAGTACCTTGATCCACAACATTATTTGCAACAAAAGAACGCAGGTGCTGTGCGAATTTCTGTTCCCCCGTGAGAATCTGTTCCCCCTGTGTCGGGAGCGTGCACCCTTTCTCTCAAATAATGAAAAAACAACAACAAAAACCCAGACATTAACTATCAAAAAATAGCAGCTAGAAATAATTTTTCTCCAGTCATATTTTTAATTTGAATGAGATTTAGCCTACCACAAAGCCTACAGTTATCTTTGCAGGAAGTTTTCTTGTCCTCTATCAGCTGCTTCCAGCCTTCTATATTAGTAATAAAAATTATAAATAGGCTATATATGATGTGTTGGTGGCTGATACTTTGTATTTGTCAGACTAGATTCTGTCGGAGATAAATAAATAAAAAACCTGTACAGTTAGTCTACACCCCACACTCTAGACCAGGTTTATTTATTTAGTGGAAGTTTTATATTTATTTATCACCAGGAGCTGTCGATTAAAATGAGCTATAACTGTGACACGATAGTGTGGACTCGTTTCAGAACTCAGATGCGCCTCACGGTCGGATCCCGACACAGGGGGAACAGATTCTCAGGGGGGAACAGAACTAACGTTGATCAGCAACAGATGAAAACGCCACGACCCATGTGGGGCCACGAAGCAAAGCATGCAGGTCGCAAACACAGCACATGAAGAAACACGTCACTCAAAAGATAAATTATGGAATGAAAGGTGTAAAATGGTACTCACCTCCAAACGGATTGTACCCTGATGGTGTAACATCAGTTTGAAGAGCTATTCTTGGAACAGCTTCACTCATCAATGCTAATGCTATGTTGCTAATCGCTAAATAATCCAACCCCTGAACTCTGGAGGGGGAGTGACCTTCTCGGGGGAGTGGCTCCAGTTTTATATTAAGGCAGGAGACGATGTGACGTCACAACGTAGCAGACATGTCACAACAGAGAATTTGAGCTAATAGTAAAATTCACGTGCAATAACTTCTGTTCAACCCATAGGGCTACCGTGAACACGTTTTTAGACCAAATATTGCCGATTTTAACTAATACGCACAAATACATGAAAATTTACACAGAAATAGTGCTCTGAAACTTTTTATACACATTCTAGGGAGTTTATCAGCTAAAAAAACATAAATTTGGGTTTAGTCGCTCTTTAATTGTAAACTGACCTGAGATGACTGTTGTTTTGAGTTGATGCTATAAGTTAACTGAAATGAACTTTCAAAAAGGAAAAGCTAAATAATTACACAAATAAATAAATAAATAACAGACTTCACATTAAAAAAAAGTTGCATTTAGGTGCTTATGTGACCATCTGCTGTGACCATCTGCTCATACAAACTCATGTTCGTGCTGCTGTTTATCCCCACTATATTAGGCTTAGTGTATTACTAGTTGATGTTTTTCTTAGTTAGTTCTCGATGTTATTACTGTTTTTCTCTTTCATTTGTTGTTGGATGTAACTGGGACCTCGTGTACATAATCTCGTTTTCATCTCATGTACCACATGCGGTGCAAATGACAATAAAGACTCTCTGACTCTGACTCTGACTCTGACTTATCAACTGAACACACAGCGCCAACAAAGTTAAGTCAGGTCCTCTGGATGGTTTATTTTTTGTTGAAACACTTTGTTTTTTACGGTGGACCTGAGGTGTAAATGAACAACATTTGAACAAATCAGAATTACATTAAGCCAAACCATATACTGTATATATATTTTTAAAATTTTATTAACAACATAGAACATCAGAACAATGTAGCCACGCTTTTTGCATTTTTCACTTTATTCTCACATCAAAAATTATGTGATGGATAAAGTGAAAAATGCAAAAAGAATGGCTGTATGACATCTTTTTAAGTCAAAGTCAAAGTCAACTTTATTGTCAGAACTGCAATATGTACAGGACATACACAGGACCGAAATTGCGTTTCTCTCAGTCCCTCGGTGCAACAGTAACCATCTAAACACTAAACACTAAAACATTTAATAAACATAAGCATAAAATAGTAAAAAAGTGTAATACTGTCCTGAGTTTTTTCATAATAGTATAAAAGTATGAAAATTTACACCAACACTGAAACACCAAACACCCAATGAACATAAGCATAAAATGAAATAATAAAAGTGTAATACTGTCCTGAGTTTTTGCATAGTACAGTAGTATGAAAAGTATAAAAACGTAAATCTATAAAATAAACTGAAGTTTCTAGCGTTGACATTTGCAAAGAGTGGCACAGCAGCATATAAGTTGATGTACACAGTATATGTATGAGGTAGTTGATGCCGGTATAGAGGCAAAGTGGCATATGAAGTAAGGCACATAAGGCACATTTGGCATCCTTAGATAAGGCTAGTCAGAGAATGCTGTATATGTATCTGCAGTAGTGTAGATAAAAGTAGTGTAAATGTAAACAGTAGTAATAAATGTAAAGCAGTAGTAATAAATGTAAACAGTATTAATAAATGTAAACAGTGAATGTAAACAGTAGTATGACTATAGGCAGTAATGTAATACAAACATTAGTGCAAATATGAGAAGTAGTGCAAACTGAATGAACACATGACCGAGAGTTTAGTGAATAACCCGTTTGATGACACAGAGTCCAGTGTTAAAAACTTTGTTGAGTGGTAATGTGTGAGAAAGTTTTTTGTGTTAAGGCAGTTCAAATGGGAGGGGGGCAGAGCAGGCAGAGTGTTTAGCATTCTGACTGCCTGATGAACAGAGCTGTCTCTCAGTCTGCTGGTACGAGCCTGGAGACTCCTCAGTCTCCTCCCTGATGGCAGCAGTCTAAAGCGGCTGTGTAGTGGGTGTGTGGGATCACCTGCCATGCGGTGGGCTTTCCTAGTGAGGCGTTTGCTGTGTAAGTCCTGCAGTGAGGGCAAGGAGGTGCCGACGATCTTCTCAGCTGCTTTCACGATGCGCTGGAGGCTCTTGCGGCAGGATGCAGTGCATGCACCAAACCACACAGTGATGCAGCTGGTCAGGACACTTTCTATGGCACCTCTGTAGAAGGTGCACATGATGGAGGTTGAAGCTCCAGCCCTTTTCAGCTTGCGGAGAAAGTAGAGGCGCTGGTGAGCCTTCTTCGCCAGTGCTGCAGTGTTCCTGCTCCAGGACAGGTCCTTTGAGACGTGCACTCCCAGGAACTTGGTGCTGTCCACTCTCTCCACTGCGGTGCTGTTGATGGTCAGAGGGGCATGTTGTGCATCCCTCTTCCTGAAGTCCACGACAATCTCCTTTGTCTTCTCCACGTTGAGAGTGAGATTGTTGTGTCCGCACCACAAGGCCAAGCGGCTCACCTCGTTCCTGTAGTCCGTCTCATCGTTGTTGCTGATGAGACCTACCACTGTTGTGTCGTCCGCAAACTTGATGAAGTGGTTGGAGCTGTACGATGGTGTGCAGTCGTGTGTTAGCAGGGTGAATAGAAGGGGGCTCAGCACACATCCTTGTGGGGCCCCTGTGTTCAATGTGATGGTGCTAGATGTGTTACTCCCGATCCGTACTGTCTGTGGTCTCCCGGTCAGGAAGTCTAGCAGCCAGTTACACATTGAGGTGTTCAGCCCCAGACTGTCCAGTTTATGGATGAGCTGTTGGGGGATGATGGTGTTGAATGCCGAGCTGAAGTCGATGAACAGCATTCTAACATAAGAGTCCTTCGTGTCCAGATGTGTGAGAGCTGTGTGGAGGGCAGAGGAGATGGCATCGTCGGTTGAGCGATTAGGTCGGTATGCAAATTGGAAGGGATCCAGGGAGGCAGGGAGGACAGATGTGATGCTTTTCATGACTAGCCGTTCAAAGCACTTCATCAGGATGGGGGTGAGT
>JBBPBX010019057.1:0-44877 GCA_038048925.1 Garcialebias charrua
TTTTATCTGTGTTTAGGTGGAGGAAGTTTTGAGAGAGCCAGTGCTTAATGTCATTTAAGCAGTTGACAAGAGTGTTTGAACTGGTGAGGGGTTGGGAGTGACTGGCAGATAGATTTGTAAATCGTCTGCATACATGTGAAAAGACAGGTTATGACGTGCAATGATTGATCCTAATGGCAGCATGTAAAGAGAGAAGAGGACTGGCCCTAGAATAGATCCCTGTGGTACGCCAGAGGTCAGAGGGGTTGATGAAGAGGAGGACAGATCGCCTATCATGACAGAAAAAGTTCTCCCAGACAGGTAAGATTTGAACCACTCAAGCACAGCTCCCTGGAGGCCAACCTGCTGAGACAAGCGGTTGATTAGTACCTGATGGTCGACGGTGTCAAAAGCTGCTGAGAGGTCTAACATCACCAGCAGTGCAGGGTTTTTTGCATCCAGGGACAGAAGAATGTCATTCTGTACTTTGAGCAGTGCAGATTCAGTGCTGTGACGAGCTCGAAAACCTGACTGAAATTTTTCAAACAGGTTGTTGAGTTCTAGAAAAGATTGAAGTTGAATAAAAACAATCTTTTCTAGGACCTTTGATAGAAATGACAGATGTGAAACTGGTCTGAAATTAGAGAGAGCTGTAGGATCTAGGCCTGGTTTTTTGAGAAGAGGCCTGACCACAGCATGTTTGAAAGCAGATGGCACAAAACCTGAAGATAGACAGCTGTTAATAAATGACAAAACACAAGGACCAATTACATCAAAGGACTGTTTGAACATTTTAGAGGGAATGATGTCCAGAGAACAGTTAGTTGGTTTCATCTGCTGAACCACTTTGTTGAGGTGAGGGAGTGAAACCAGGTCAAATTGGTCAAAAACAGCTGTGGTTATTGCAGAGGTACATGACTGGATGGTAGGCATGTAACGGTTGTAGTTGGTGTACCGAACCGAAAAGGTACGGAGGTGGACCGAACCGAACGTGCTGTACCGAAACGGTTATTTTTTCACTCATTGAATGTTAATATGTGCGCCGCGGAACAAAATTTCCTGGGCGCGTTTCAGCACGGAGCTATTATCTCGCAGCACGCGCAGCATTAGCCGTTAGCTTCTCGCTGCGGTTTCCTGTTTGTTAACGTTATGGTTTTCTTGTTAAAAGACGAGCGCACAAAGCTGTGTGTGTGGACGTTTTTTCATGAAGACTGGATCTGCAGCAGCAACACGTCTAACGTGAACGCGCTGGAAACTACGTCATCAGAACGTGAACGAGCTGTTACAAAGTACGCTAACCACACAGCTGCATTTAAACAACTTCTACAAAGTGCGCTAACAACACAGCTGCATTTAAACAACTTCATCAGGTAATTTAGATGGGTCCAGATCAATAACACAAACTGTATGAGTTTTTAAAGCTCTGAATCTAAGTCTGAAAGTTTTTAATGCACAGTTGATCCTTGCTATGAGACATCCATCACGTCAACACTTAAGTCAAAAAGTTCAGCTCTTTATGAAAAAACTAAAACTGATGGTCAACAAGTCCTGGAGCTGATTTAAACCCTGCCCTGATGATGAGTGAGATATTCAACCGTTCAAGAGGTATTGTTATTTTATTATAATTATTATTTATAATTTATTATTATTTAAAATTATAATCTTATTAACTTATTTTTTTACCTCTGTGTTTTATTTCCAGTATTTCCAGTTACAGAGGTAGCTGCTCTCCTTCCACTTCAGGGAAATCCACCAGAGATCACCTGCTGCAGCTAAGAAGTGTGTGATGACTGAATTGAACTCTGGAACTGTTCCAGGACCAGTCCCACCAAGAAGAGGTTGTGAGTAATGAGGACAAATACAGCCACACTGGTGCTACTGGACAAAAACTTTATTAGTTAAGATTGTAAACAGTCTGTTGCTGCTTATTGTTCTGGTTCTGACTGTTATTGTATTCATTAAGATTTTTATTATTTTTAATATAATTTATTTATTGTAGAGTGCTGTTTATTTAAAATATCATCCAAATGGGTCACTTTTATTTATTACTACAATACAATACAAACATATTTTTGGCATATTTTCAAAATAAACATTTTGTAAGTCTTTACTTTGTGTACCGAAAATAAACCGAAAATAAACCGAACCGAGCCCTCCTTGTAATTGAACCGAACCGAAATGTGATTTTAGCGTACCGTTACACCCCTACTGGATGGTGTTGGATGAACTGACAATGTTCTGCCTGATAGAGTCTATTTTGTTGACAAAATAGCTCTGAAAGTCATCGCAGGTAGACTGTGTGGCAGTTTTCAGAACATTGACAGATGGGTTGATGACAGACTGGAGTGTGCTGAAAAGCGTCCGTCGGCCGGTTGGAGCTGGTGGAGATTAAATTGGAGAGGTACTGTGACTTGGCCTGTTTCACAGCATTATGATACTCACAGAGACAGTCTCTCAGTATTCCTTGAGATACATGAAGCCGGTCGCGCTTCCATTTTCGTTCTGCTTTTCTGCAACGTTGTCGAAGAGCTCGCGTCGTTTCGTTGAGCCATGGTGAAGGTTTGTTCTTTGAAGATGCCTGTTTGAGAGGAGCGATGGAGTCCAAGATCGTTGTGCAGGTGTGATGGAAGGAGCTGATGAAGTCCTCAGGATGTAGAGATGGGTCCAGGCTGACAGCAGAGCAAAATTCAGTGCTCTTAAAGGCATCAGTGAACTGACTTGGAGTTAATGGGGTGATGCAGCGGGAGAAACGTGCTGGGAGAATAGCCTTCGGTGCAGGAGAGGTGAAAAATTCAAATAATATGGGAAAATGGTCTGAAATACAGGTGTCCAGGATCTCCACAGTAGGTATTTGAAGGCCGTGGGAGATAATTAAATCGAGTGTATGACCCTGACTGTGTGTGGCCCCCGAGACCGACTGTGACAGGTTGAAAGAGTCCAGGAGGTCCTGAAACTCACATCCAAGCTGATTACTTGGGCAGCAGGTGTGCACGTTGAAGTCCCCACAGAAAAGCCAAGAGTCAAACTTTGGCATTAGGTCAGCCAGTAGTTCTGAAAACTCACTGAGAAAGTTTTTGTTGTATTGAGGAGACCGATAAAAGAGGCCACACAAGAATAGGTTTTGCAGATTCCAGAAAACACCTTATTTATATTATATTTATATATTTTTTTAGCATATGTCTTAGATCCTTGTATATTCCAAAATTCATGCTTAATAATCCAGGTACAACTCCAACAATGTTCTGTCATCAGGTCATCTGGATGTTTTTTTGTTTGTTTGTTTGTTTTTTCCTGAGACGTTTCGTCCTTCATCCAAAGGATTTTGTCAGTCCGAGGAGCCACAAACAAACTGGAGTCCCACAAATATCACACTACCATAGTGGGGGGGGGGGACTGTTTTCTGGTGATAAGATTGTTTCTGGGGCCCACCCTCTCCCCCATCAACTCTCCTGAGGCTGTAAGTCCGAAATGGTTCAAAACATCAAATTTCAAAGGATTATTAATGTTTAATATTTAATGTTTATTAAATTTGTTCATTTTTTTTACAAAAGAAACACAATACAAGACAATCCCATAAATGATAACGTACAAAATATAAAAAAATGAAAGGTAGCAGAAAGAAGAATACATCTTATTATATCTGCCCCTTTTTTCAAACAATCAGATTAAACAATAATAATCTTCCACCAACAGTACAAAATGACTAACTCTTTCTAATTTTCTAACTAATACAATACACATTACGTCATTTCATATATTTTTTAACAAATTCATTTTGATCATTTTCTTAAATGTAAACATTGACTTGGCATTTTTAACTACATTCTCCAAGCCATTCCATAATCTAATTCCCTGGATTGAGGTAGAACGTCCCTTCAAACTAGTTCTGAATTGTGGTTTTACAAACATCTCTGTTCCCTTAAGGTTATAACAACTTTGTCTTTTAACAAAATGCATTTGGATATTTAAAGGTAAAGCGTTATTCTGAGCCCTATACATAACTGATAAAATATTATAATCTACCAAATCATGGAACTTCAATAACTTCAGTTGATAAAATAATGTACTAGATGGATGACGGTAATGTTTTCTAGTGATAACTCTTACAGCTCTTTTCTGTAATACAAAAATAGGCTTTGTGATTGTTTTACACGCTTTCCCCCAAACATCAATACAATAGATTAAGTGTGGAACAATGATTGTGTTATACAACAAATACAGAGCTTTATCATTCAATAAGTCTCTGACTTTGTACAGAACTGTGTAGTGGGACAGCAGTCTCTTGTCCGTTACTGGATGTGGGCCTCTTCACATCTCTCTGAAACTCTGAGTGTTACACCTTTCTTGAGTCGTCAAGGAGACAAGTGGACACTATTTTTTGTTACATTTATTTTGGATTAAGAAACCCAAATCAATCAGAAAGACTTCCATTTAATTTGTGTTAATTCAGAATTGATCAACAGTATATTTTTGTCATTTAATGATGATCAAAGTCAAAGTCAAAGTCAACTTTATTGTCAGATCTGCAATATGTACAGTGCAGGACATACACAGGACCGAAATTGCGTTTCTCTCAGTCCCTCGGTGCAACAGTAAACATCTAAACATTGAAACACTGAAACATATAATAATAGACATAAGCATAAAAATCTGGTATATAAAATCTGGTAAATCTGATCTGGTATTAACATGAGTTGCTCTCATGCTGGTTTATTTCTGCTGAACAAGCATGCTTTAATATTATGGCACAGTTCAGGGTAAACTTTTAACTTGCAACTTCTTTTGTGTTGTCTGTGAAGTAGCCATAATATTCTCTGTGCTAACAAGCGGCCATCTGGCCGATTCTATAAACAAGTTTTCCTAATGTCCTTCAGAGATCTTCCGACTGTGGGAGCTGAAACTCATTTGTTTATTTTGTTAAACCAGCCAGTAGCCATTCGGGAGGTGGGCAGACTCCGCCCTCCATATAAAGTCTAACTTCACGTTTTGACTTTGGTGCAAAGAGGGACCACTAACTCAACAACTGGTTTTCTCCTCTGGAAAAAGCTGGAAACGTGGTGGTCATTGTGTCAATTAGACCTACGTTTCTCAGCAGAGTTATAGTAAAGCCTTACTGTGACTCACTCACTCCTTTCTGAAAGAATTTGTTTTCGGAAAGTTTTATTTTGAAACTCAGCCAGGAGCTGGCCCTGTTCCTGCCGGAAAAAGTGCACTTCTGCTCGTCTGAATCAGCCATACACGCGCGGAAGTCAACTGGACGTCAACTGGACAACACAGTCCGTTAGTGTCCACAAAACTTTGTTGCTCTTATCTCCAGAGACATATCGTCACCAGGTAATGAGGCGTTGATTGTATGCTGAACGGGTGAGAAGTCTAGCTGGACTTGGTCGGGAAAAGTGTCACCCTGTCGCATTTCAAAATAATTAACTTCCGTTAAACTTAGCTTTCATTCTAATCCTTCCTCTTATTCTTATTTTTCCTAAGCCAGTAAACTTTAAGTAAATGTGCCAACAGAGAGTTAAACATAACTTGTCTGTTTGTTTAATTTGAATTCTTGTCTCAAGTAGTTATTAAATCAGAACTAATCTCGATACAAATGTGTAATGTACTTTTATGATTGTCTCAATAAAATGTCTATCTTTGGTGGATCAACATAAGTTGACGTCTATCGTAAAATTACATTTGTCTAGTCACATCAAAGCAATTTAAGCCGGAAAAAGAGTGAACTCGTGAATATTGATGATAGATGTGTGTAGATAAAATCTGCTTAAACCTTTCATCTAAAATATAGGTAAGTCAGTAAACTGACCAATTTTCCTATATTATTACATTTGGTGGCTCGTCCGTGCCTCTGATTGGTATTTAAATTGTTTGTTTTTGTAGTCTAAAGTAACGGTATTGTTGGCATAGTTCGTATCCATGTTTTGGACTTGGGGAGATAGTTCTGGCTGGTGAGTGTCCGGGAGTTGCTAATCACGCATTGTCTGGTTCATTTCTCATTGGAATTGTTTCTGTTTTCACTTTTCAACGTATGTTTGAAACTGCTGGTGATGAATTTGTGTCTGTGTTTGTGAGACGTTTCATACCGTGTCGCAAAGCTGCATACATCTTTGCGGTGACCGCCGTGTCACCCCAATCCACCACTCTTCATCTTATTACATTGCGGTTTGCTGTTGTGCGCTGTTTTCACATTTTGCTGGGGATCTGTGGTGCCTATTTCTGTTACAACATTTGTTAGAGAGGGTTCGGCAAACCGTCTCTTCTTCTGAACTGGACCGGAAACTGCACAGTTCCGACGAAGACTCCCTTGTTTTCAATAGTTAGAAGTGCTGTCTTCCTCTGGTAAACCCAGATACTGGCCTGTATGTGATTTGGCTCGTTAACAGAATTCTCTGTGGTGTAGTATTCGTTTATTTTGTGAATAAGTGTCCAGAACTTTTGGGTCGAGCTAACGTTAGCATTCCCGAAGCTGCGGCTGCATGAAGCGCTATGATTGTGGTTGTGTTCAAAAAAGTTGGTTCTGTAGACTGCTAGTTGTCAGATTTCATTTTTCACACATTTCTGACAGTTTATCTGTTTTGTTTCGCTTCTATGCATGTAATATCGTCGAAGACTGCTTAACCGCGGTGTTTTGTGATATTTATCAATGTTTTAGGGCATTAAAAATGTCCGTTCGATGCTAAAATCCGACCTCAAAGGTCCGTGAACGCGTCGTTTGAACGGCACGTCACCGTGTGTGACGTTGAGGGACGTGAGGTATAGAGGACTACATTACCCATGAGCGCTTGGGTTGAGAACTACATGTTTTGTCTTCGATGCGAGAGTCGGTTACGCTGTAAGTGGTGACGCAGACAGGGTGGGACGGCCCACTCCTCGTCTGTTTTCACTTCAGCTACCAGAGTGCACAAACTTCAGTCTTGTTTGTCCGTTACTATCTTTAAAAGACTGTTTCATCGCGGTGTTTTTGAGGTTTTAATGGGTGTATTGAGTCAGTTGATATGAGACTACCGAACTCCATGTGATCAGGTCACGTGACATCGGAAGTTGCAACTGGTTTAAGGGAACCGACAATTTTCTTTTAAGAAAAAGTTTAAAAATCACAGTACCTGTTCTAAACGGTGTTAGTCACACCAGTTGTCGCTTATAAGAACGTAGTTCTAGCGATCATCACGTAAAGGCTCTAACTCTTTCTGTAAGGTCGCTTTTAGTACGTTTTGTTGGGTGCTTTTCATGAGCGAAAGCCTAAGGCTCCGCTCGCGGGTGACAATAGCGCCTCTATAGCGGTCAGAAAGAGAAATTGCAGTCGCTGTGATTAAAGCATATCAGCTTTGCACCCCCATCTGCTGGATGCTGTGAAGACTACGGTTCATGTATTTCTGTCTGCATTTCAACTTTCCTGTTTTTTAAATAGAGTACAGTTTGAAATGTTGAACACACAGCATCTTTTAATTTGATTTTCACGTAAACTCAAATATTGATAGCAGAACAGTTTCACAGAATTAATGCAGACATGTCTGCATTTTGATAAAACTTAACACTTATCGTAATTCTGTGCATACAAGCTTTCCATCTTTATTTTAAACAAAAAGTTTAAAATAAGAGACATGATGCATCTTTTGTCTTGATTTTTAACAAAAATCACACAAAGATAGCCGAGCTTTGATCTTGTCACAGGTCGACAAATTCATAAAAATCACTGATTTTTATTTGATATAACATCCTGAGAAAATTTTACAGTAAATCCATGCATTTGAATCTGGATCACTTTTATAAGCGTTCGTGTGAATAAACAGAGGTCAGGCTTAGGTTAGTTAGTAGCTGTTGTTCGAATATAAGTTCTAGGTGAAGTTGACACTACTCAAGGGCGTTTTTAACTTTACAATTCATTGGGGTAATTCCTGAAATATGGTACCTCTAATAATAGACTTATTGAATACAGTGAAACACATAAACCTGGAGGCTGGTTGGTTTTAATTTATTCAATGCTAAATTAAAAGTGATGATTTATATGCACACTGTAAAATCGAACCATCTTGCTTGATTTTTCACAAAAAATCATTACAAAGATGGAAGTTCAAAACGGTGCAACATCTGAATGTGTCCCAAGATGGGTTAGGTGGAGCCAAGGCCCTGTCCCTGTACCTCGCACAGTGAGACATTTTGTCTCAGAGCATGATGCTTACTTAGCTGCGAGGAATGTCCTTCAGCAATCAGGTGAACATCCCCTGTTGTTTTTCGACAGGCTCCTCTCTGCTTATTCAGGGGACATAACTGTCCCTGGCATAGAGGAAGATGATCAGTTTAAACGTCTTTTCAGTGCAAATCTCCTGCCTAAGCACAGCAAATGTGTACGCTTCAAGGCTGATTTCAATGAAAGTACCAAGGAGGAAATAACACAGTACGCTGTTATGGTTTTTGATATGTTCACACAAAGCAGTACACCCTCAGAGGTGTACCCAGGTCAAAAGGTCAAATCCCACTTGCAACTGATAGAAGAGGTTCCCTCTCCTACAGTGTGCGAGTGTACATAGGATTTTCATAATAACAAACAACAGAATGTTGCTGCTAGCTGGAACAGTGACTCAAATCGGTTCAAAGGGAGTTCTACTCCTCGTGCACCTCAGATTGACAAATCTGAGATGAGCACGGAACCACAAAAGGTGGGTGTTCGCTCTCTAGATGAACCGAGATGGTTCAGATTGACCCAAATGGGTTTAGACCGAGGTCTAACAGTGGGTGAACTTCATAAGAAGTTGATGTATGGGCGCCCATACCCGTTGAACAATGGTTGGTCCCTACAGAAACCTCCGAGAAGCGACCCTCCTGCCCCTGCACCTCGAGCAGAACAGTTCGAGACATGCAAAGAGTCACACATGCTCCAGATTAAGGGAACGACGCCTCCGCGCTCGGAAGAGACTGAGGAAGTAAGTAGTTTGTTAGATGATTTGAATGTTACAGAAGACGAACAATCTAACACACTGTGTGGTGTTATCCTTGATAATAACAAACAACAGAATGTTGCTGCCAGCTGGAACAATGACTCAAATCGGTTCAAAGGGAGTTCTGCTCCTCGTGCACCTCAGATTGACAAATCTGAGATGAGCAAAGAACCACAAAAGGTAGGTGTTCGCTCTCTAGGTGAACCAAGATGGTTCAGATCGAACCAAAAAGGTTTTGACCTAGGTCTGACAGTGGGTGAACTTCAAAAGAAGTTGATGGATGGGCGCCGTGACCCATTGTACAATGGTCGGTCCCTACAGGAACCCCCGAGACGCGGCCCTCCTGCCCTTGCACCTCGAGCAGAACTGTTCGAGACATGCAAAGAGTCACACAAGCTCCAGACTAAGGGAACGACGCCTCCGCGCTCGGAAGAGACTGAGGAAGTAAGTCGTGTGTTAGATGATTTGAATGTTACAGTGGTTGACCAAGCTGATACAATGTATGGCATTATCGGTGATGATAACACAAACAACCTTGTCCAACCTGGTAAAGCGATGTGCAACACTGTCTTTTACAAAGACTCAGAGCACATTGTTGACAACGACAACGTCAACATTGCCAAAGATGCTGATTTTTACACCAAACAAATTGCTGACAGTCAAAAGCATCCTGAAGGTCATGATGCTGACAGCCAACAAGATGCTGACAGCGATGAAGATTACACAGACAGAGGTACACATGAACAGAAACGTGTGAAAACACCTGAACGGTTTCTGTGTAACCTTATCAAAAGGGGGATGGCTAAGAAAGCTTACCTGCCAATCACACTGGAAGGGGTCCTCGCGCCAGAAGCGCTCCTGGATTGCAGTTCAGATGTATCTCTGATATCAGCCAAACTGTTTGAGGAGCTAAGGACCGCCGCTAACGGTGTTAACAGGCAAATACCCTTCGGGAAATGTGCTATTGAACTGCGAGGCCTCGCGGAGATGGGTACATCCCTGACAGCTATAGCCATGGTTCACATGCAGATTGGCAAAATGTCACTATACCATCCGGTATACGTGTCTAAACTTGACTCTCTCCAAATTTTGCTCGGCCAAGATTTTATTAATCGCTTCGACGTGATTATAAATTATGGTGATCAGACATTGTGGGCCACAGTGAGCGATCCACTGCCGTTCGAGGTGCCTCCACAAGGTCACTGTCTGACAGCAGGTACCACTGAGGTTATAAGGGATTCCCCAACCAAGAGCACGAGCCCGGTAAGTGAACCTTCAAATACAGGTGAGACAGAGGAAACTTAACAGTTGGACCGGACTCTGGCCCATCACGAGGTCCTCCTCTGTGAGCTGACACGTTCAGCACTCACTGAACACTACCTACCACTGGTAGAGGAAGGTGCGGAGGTCCAAGGATCCCACACCAGAGACGCTGTACTGTCCTCTGGGACAGGTAATTCAGCTATCAGCCAAGCTTTCATTGAAACATTGGTTCAAGGGCATCTGAGTCCAGAAAATGACAGTCGACCAAACGCTGACAGTCACTTGGACATCATTGTTGCAGATTTCGAGAACCCCTCATCAGACATAAAGGGGGCATACTCACACTTCCTACCACAGGTAGAAGAAGGTGTGGAGATCCAAGGATCACACACCGAGAACGCTGTACTGTCCTCTGGGACAGGTAATTCGGCTATCAGCCAAGCTTTCGATGAAACCTTGGTTCGAGAGCATTTGAGTCTAGAACTACTCAGAAATGACATAGTTCTTACAGACTCAAAGAGCACCTCTTCAGTCATGAAGGGGGAAGACACACACCACAACGACAGTGACCTATCGCAGTCTGACCAGTCCGACACACTTGCGACTGCGCCGACAGTTGTGACACGCCTGAATTACGCGGAAAGAGGTAAACCTACAGAAATACGTTGGCCGAAACCTATAAGGTTCCTGTACAAGGCTCGCAGTCATGACACCACAGTACCACCTCAGGCTAACAACCAAATGGTGGCAATTCACATCGTGAAAGGTCAGGTTATTAGCCGACAGTAGGCTTATTTTCAACCATCTCCTACGTTTCTCAACTTAGGACTGTCCATGGAGGCCTCGTGCCATGTGGACCTCGACTGCAGAACCACGTCTGTTGCTGTGTGTAACACAGGCACAGACGAGGTACTGATCCCAAGAAACACACGGCTAGGATGGTTGATCTCTACTGATTTCCATGATTTTGAACTTAGCGTTCCATTTCTGGGAGGCCTCCCAGAAAACTTGTTCCCAAGTCGACACACAGGACGAGTCTTGTTCACAAAACCAACACAGGCCATAACCCTCTTCTTCCCAAGTGAGTCCGGCCATGACCCAGTCAATAGGATCGGTTTCAACAGAGGAGAAAGCCTTGGCCTTCGAACTTATAGTGCCCTACCTGTAGACAGGTTTTACGACACTGAAAGGGTCTCAATGAAGCTCCCCAATGAACAAGAGCCCACCTCGATTGCTTCACAGATTGAAAAGGTGGTCGCTCAAGCCGACGCCCTGACAACTGATGAAGAAAGGGACAGGCTTTGCAAAGTTCTCTTAAAATACGAGAAATTGTTCTCGACTGACTCAACAGATTGTGGTTTGGCCACGCTCCACAAAGTGAGCATCCCAACCCCACCTGACGCTCCTCCTGCGTTCGTCAGGCAATACAAGATTCCTCTGGCAGCTCATGAACCTATCAGAGAAATCATTGATGACCTGTTGGCAAAAGGAATCATCAGATACTGTAATGCTCCTTTATGGCCAGTGTTAAAACCAAATGGTAAATGGAGACTCACTATTGACTACAGAAAGCTGAACAAACAGGTTCCCTTGTCTAGGTGGCCTATGACCCAGCTCCAACAGGAACTGCCCAAGGTCACCAATGGTAGGTACTTTTTGACCCGCGACATCGCCTCTGGTTTTTGGACCATCCCTGTGCGCGACGAGGACCAATACAAACTTGCTTTCACTTTTGGTGGTCGTCAATACACTTTTAACAGGTGTCCATTTGGCTACGCTAACTCACCTGCAGAGTTCAACATCTTTTTGAACAAAGCATGTCCAGACGCCCACAAGCGTGGGACACTGATTTACGTGGACAATGTCCTTTTGAGGCAGCCTACACTGGAATCACATTTGGCTGAGATCGACCACGTTCTGAATCAACTGACAACTGCTGGTGCTAAGATTTCATTGTCAAAATGCCAGTGGTGCAGATCCAAAGTGGACTACGTTGGCCTACTTGTAGGTCCAGACGGAGTACAACCACAACTGACTCGTACCCAAGGCCTTGACAATCTCAAAGTCCCCACCAATCTCAAAGAACTGCAAAGTTTTCTTGGCGTGTGTAATTACTCGAACCAATTCATAGAGAACTATGCAGACCTGGCTAAACCACTGACTATACTCCTAAAGAAAGACGTTCCGTTTGTCTGGACTGACAAACAACAGCAAGCGATGGACGCTCTTATACACAGGATCAAGTCAGCCCCATGTTTAGTCTACCCAGACTATAACAAGGAGTTTCACTTGGAAGTGGGCTTTTCAGCTCATTGCATGAGTGCAGGTCTGTACCAAATACACGACAGAGACAAACGGGTAGTGGCCTACGCCAGTAAGACAATGGCTGACCCCGAGTTGAAATTCTCGGACTGTGAGAAAGCTCTACTGACCACAGTGTGGGCAGTAAAACATTTCTCCAGCTACATTGGTGGACAGAAAATCATTGTTGAAACACACAACACCAGCCAGTGACTTTCCTGAACAGCCAACACATCAGAGATGGTGTGGTGACAAACTCACGTGTTGCAACATGGCTCATGGCGCTTCAGAGTTTTGACCTGGACATCCGCTATGGTCAAAATAAGAAGTCACATTTGGGTACTGACTTGGCGATATGCCAGGAATGCACATAGGATGTGCCAGCCACCCAGCCGCCAGCTGTGGAAAGACCCTTAGTGACGGAGGATCCGAATCACCACTTCTTTGATGATAATATCTGTAAAGGTATGACATCATTGTACGTGGATGGATCTGCATTCCGCAACGACAATATCTGCAGGGCAGGTGTTGGAGGGGTCCTCCTCTATGACCTTCAACAGAGCACTTTCATTTTTATTAATGAAAAGTGCATTATAAATTGAATTCATTATTATTATTATTATTACTTTCAGCTACGGCTTAGGCTCTCAGACTTCTCAATATGCTGAGATTGCAGGTATACTAATAGCTCTCCAGTTGGTTGTAGAACGTTCCATCAAGACACTAGTCATCTGTACTGACTCTAACTATGCTCGGTTGAGTTTCAACTGTCATCTCGCTGTGTGGAAACAGAACGGTTTTCTCACAAGCGACAGGAAGGCGGTCAAACACAAAGAGCTTTTCATGGCGTGTGATCACTTGTTGACGTCACACGACATACAGATCTACTGGAAAAGGGTTCCAGGACATTCAAGAGTCCCAGGCGATGACAAATACTACAATGACATTGCAGATTCTTTAGCCAAGGAAGGAGCCGACGGAGGTCAGCTATGGTCCTTCGACCCCTCCTGGTTAATCAAGACTCTGCCAATACAACCTACTGTTGAGGTTCTGGCAGTCACACGTGCACAGGCCGCAACCAGACCTGTCGACAATGCAGTCTCTGTTTGATGTAGTGAAACGTTGTTTTCTAGTTGCTTGATTGCTACTTTTGTTGTTATTGAAGTTGTGATTGTTTTCTGAACACTCCCAGCCAAAAGAGGTTTTGATTAATGTTAGTTGAAGACTTTAATGGATTTAACTATGCCAACATGCTGTTCATTTTGTTAAAGATCTCAATCTTTGAAGAGTCATTATAGATTAATACTACTTAAAGATCCACTGACGTGATTTTTCTACTATTCATCAAATTGCTCAAAATATATATATATTATCATTTAAATATGTTAGTTTTTGCAAACAAAATGATAAATCACTTTAATTTTGCTTTAAAAGTGATTTTGAACTTCAAGCTGTGTTTAATCATGGGAAATCCGTTTACACCCGAACGCACCATCTGTGATGTCATGTGCAGAGTTGAGGCAGAGCTCTTGGCTTGTCACGGTATGAGCAGCTCACATAAAAGTAAGTCTGATACGGCATCAGATCTAAATTAGATCCTGCTGTTTCTTGTTCCATCACCCAAACTATTTTCTGCTTCCCAAAATGAAGACAAATAGCTTAAATCTTCACCTAGATTGCTAAATTAGTCAGGTTTTAAAATGTCTGCTATTGAAGAGACTGGAGCCCTCTGCCTCTCACTCTGCACATTACATCACAGATGGTGCGTTCAGGTGTAAACGGATTTCCCATGATTAAACACGGCTTGAAGTTCAAAATCACTTTTAAAGCAAAATTAAAGTGATTTATCATTTTGTTTGCAAAAATTAACATATTTAAATGATAATATATATATATTTTGAGCAATTTGATGAATAGTAGAAAAATCACGTCAGTGGATCTTTAAGGTACTATAATCTACACTGATCTCCCAATCATTTAGGTAGGACCGATTCGATCGTTTCTATTCTAGATCTATTCATTTTGATGAGTCTCGCCATAGACTTCAAAATTTATTAGGAATACCAAATCCTACGTCGCTCGTCTAAAAGACAACAGACATTTAGACCAAACTATATTTCATTTTTCTATTTTAGTTTAACCTAAACTAAGTAATGAATGGAGGAATAGTTTGGAAGAAGAGGCCTTCGTTACAGAAGCCCTCCAAAATTCTATAGGTATAGATCCCTATATCTGATTTTTACAGCATTGATCCACCCCTTAATTGGTAATTGTAGCTGATCTAATCCATGATAGCTTACATACCAGGTGCATATAGGTAGGGCCTAATGTAAAATCCCTGTCATAAGCCCACCTAAAACCACATACTCGCATGACACATAGAACCAGGGTGGCACCGACTGGAAGCCATCCAGCCGCAACCTTCGATGTGGGGACCTGCTACTCCAACGTTGGTCTTCAACCTTCATCCAAAGGTCGCCTCCTCTGCGTCAATCGAGGGATCCCCTCTACATGCTGATTAAAATCCATTCTTGCTGATGAAATCAATAACCCCAATCGTTGTGGAATTACCGCTGTGGATTATAAGACTTTGTTTCCAAGGGATCACAGACTCAGTTTTCCATGGGTTAACAGACTATGTTTTCCAAAGGATTGAAAGCTTACCGCAATGGGATTACTTACGAACAGTATGGAATTTCCCAAAACATTATGGGAGTATAATTTTGATTTTTTTTCCCACTTGCTGGATTACATAGAGGTCAGAGACATTCGGTGGTATCCTTTCGTGTTGGAACTCATCTCCAAGGACAGGCGATGACTTCCAAAAAGGGGGACTGTAGTGGGACAGCACTCTCATGTCCGTTACTGGATGTGGGCCTCTTCACATCTCTCTGAAACTCTGAGTGTTACACCTTTCTTGAGTCCTCAAGGAGACAAGTGGACACTATTTTTGTTACATTTATTTTGGATTAAGAAACACAAATCAATCAGAAAGACTTCCATTTAATTTGTGTTAATTCAGAATTGATCAACAGTATATTTTTGTCATATAATGATGATCTGTTATTAACATGAGTTGCTCTCATGCTGGTTTATTTCTGCAGAACAAGCATGCTTTAATATTATGGCACAGTTCAGGGTAAACTTTTAACTTGCAACTTCTTTTGTGTTGTCTGTGAAGTAGCCATAATATTCTCTGTGCTAACAAGCGGCCATCTGGCCGATTCTATAAACAAGTTTTCCTACTGTCCTTCAGAGATCTTCCGACTGTGGGAGCTGAAACTCATTCGTTTATTTTGTTAAACCAGCCAGTAGCCATTCAGGAGGTGGGCAGACTCCGCCCTCCATATAAAGTCTAACTTCACGTTTTGACTTTGGTGCAAAGAGGGACCACTAACTCAACAACTGGTTTTCTCCTCTGGAAAAAGCTGGAAACGTGGTGGTCATTGTGTCAATTAGACCTACGTTTCTCAGCAGAGTTATAGTAAAGCCTTGCTGTGACTCACTCACTCCTTTCTGAAAGAATTTGTTTTCAGAAAGTTTTATTTTGAAACTCAGCCAGGAGCTGGCCCTGTTCCTGCCGGAAAAAGCGCACTTCTGCTCGTCTGAATCAGCCATACACGCGCGGAAGTCAATTGGACGTCAACTGGACAACACAGTCCGTTAGTGTCCACAAAACTTTGTTGCTCTTATCTCCAGAGACATATCGTCACCAGGTAATGAGGCGTTGATTGTCTGCTGAATGGGTGAGAAGTCCAGCTGGACTTGGTCGGGAAAAGTGTCACCCTGTCGCATTTCAAAATAATTAACTTCTGTTAAACTTAGCTTTCATTCTAATCCTTCCTCTTATTATTATTTTTCCTAAGCCAATAAACTTTAAGTAAATGTGCCAACAGGGAGTTAAACATAACTTGTCTGTTTGTTTAATTTGAATTCTTGTCTCAAGTAGTTATTAAATCAGAACTAATCTCAATACAAATGTGTAATGTACTTTTATGATTGTCTCAATATAAGGTCTATATTTGGTGGATCAACATAAGTTGACGTCTCACGTGAAATTACTTTTGTCTAGTCACATCAAAGCAATTTAAGCCGGAAAAAGAGTGAACTCGTGAATATTGATGATAGATGTATGTAGATAAAATCTGCTCAAACCTTTCATCTAAAATATAGATAAGTCAGTAAACTGACCAATTTTCCTATATTATTACAACTGCAATCGATTTAGCTATTTTTATTCTTACAGAATGTATGTGTTGTTTCCATGTCAGTTTGTCATCAATGATAACACCCAAAAACTTCACCTCACTCACTCTACAAATCTCAACACCCTCAATTTTGAGTGGAACATCAACAGTTTTCTTTTTATTACTGAATATCATGTAATTAGTTTTTTCTAGATTTAATGATAATTTATTGATTTTAAACCAAGTTTGTATTTTGACAAATTCTGTCTTTATCAATTCCAACATTTGTTCTACATCTTCACCTAAACAGAAAAATGTGGTATCATCAGCAAAAAGTACACATTTAAGGAGTCCTGACACATTTACCAAGTCATTCACATATAAAATAAATAGCTTTGGTCCAAGTACAGAGCCTTGGGGAACTCCACATGTGATATTACAGAGGTCAGATCTTACATCATTTATTTGTACAAATTGTTTCCTGTCTTTTAAATAGCTAGATACCCACTGTAATGCTGGTCCTCTAATACCATATTTGTTCAAATTTTCAAGGAGAATGGTGTGATCAATAGTATTGAATGCTTTTTTTAAATCAACAAAAATACTGACACAATATTGTTTTTGATCGACAGCAGTAGTTATTTGTTCCATTAATTCCATGAGAGCCATTGATGTAGAGTTTTTTGCTCTGAACCCATACTGACTGTTGCTTAGAATATTTTGTTTATCTATAAATTGAACTAGTCTTTTCACAAATAGTTTTTCAAGAATTTTTGAAAACTGTGGTAACAAGGATATAGGTCTATATTATTATTGAGCATGAAGTTTGGTGTTTTGAACCCTTTTGGCATGACAGCCTCAGAGGAGTTGACGGGGGAGAGGGCGGGCCCCAGAAAATATTTTATCACCAGTAATCCCCCCCCCCACTATGGTAGTGTGGTATTTGTGGGACTCCAGTTGTTTTAGGCTCCTTGGACTGAAGAAGTCCTTTGGATGTAGGACAAAAAGAAAGATAGAAAGAAACCTTCCAGATGAACTGACTGAACATTTTTGGATCCTATATTATTGCTACTTTTGTGTGTAACTGGGACATTTAGTACACAATTTCATTCCACCTCATGTACACATGTGATGTAATTTATAATGAAGTCTTCTTGAACCTTGAGTGATTATTAAAGAAGTAGACGCACATGTGTATGACTCTCAAACTCGGAGTGGAAAGTGAAAACTGAAAGTTATGCACCATAACTCATGTTCCCTGAAGGGAACGAGGTGCAACGTATCACTATGGGAAATTGCGCCTGCGCAGTTTACCTGAAGGAATACAATCACGCCTTTACGGCAGGGGGCATCAGCGTCGTGCCAGAGGCTCCACCCTCTGGGTACTTAAGCCGCTGACGCCCATCCATCGATCTCCAAAATGCCCTTCACCGAGCTTTCAGCATTGAAAGGGCCAGGTATGGTGCACCTCGTTCCCTTCCTTCAGGGAACATGAGTTATGGTGCATAACTTTCAGTTTCTTTATCAGTCTTGTCCAGTGGCGGCTGGTGATTTTTTTTAATGGGGGGGCGCAATCTAGTGGTCATGAGTCAGCACAAACATGAGTCTGTGAGCAGATTAATGCCTACAGTAGTTTTGTAATTTTTATTAATAATAAATTTGTAAACCTGAATATCTCCCACCCACAGCATATTACTGAATTAACTCCTTTTGCTCTCTACAGAGACTGAAGAACAGCTTCTACCCTGAGGCTGTAAGACTCATGAATCTCTAACCAGAAGAATCACTGTGAAATATCACATGTAGCTGCTGATCTGTTTCATATTGCTGCTGATCTGTTTCATGTTGCTACTGACAAAAAAATCTGTTTCATGCTGCTGTGTTCATCCGTGTTCATCTGCTCATACAGACTCATGTTCGTACTGCTGTTTAGAGTAATGTTTTCTATGATATTAGTGCTTAGTGTATTTTTAGTTGATGTTTTTCTTAGTTCATATCTTAGATGTTATTACTGTTTTTCTTTTACTTTTTATTGTTGGATGTAACTGGGACCCTGTGTACATCATCTTGTTTCATCACATGTACCACATGTAGTGCAAATGACAATCAAGATTCTCTGACTCTCTGATTTAGGGCTTTTTCAATTATGCTAAATATGAAAAGGTGGGTTTTGGCACCTTTCTCTTCCATATAAATAAAAAAATATTGGGGCATGGACAATATTTATTTTTCCTGGTAGTCAAGAGAATAGCAATGGCTATTAGTCAGCTTTCTAATTATTTAACATATAACAACTATTTATTTTATGAGTATATGTGTACATTTAAAAGCAACAATTCAAATTCACATTGCAATTGTAAAGATGTAACTAGTTCTCACTTTTTCATAATACAGAACTACTATGATGGAAAACGTAAAAACCTACATCATGCAGGTAGCTTCTCTCACCTCTAGCTGAATGTCCTCTTCTTCAAGATGTTCTCCTGAAACCAGAACTGCTCCTGCTGCTCTCCTGCTCCTGCATCAAAAAATAACCAAAGTAAGAGTCCTTACAACCATCAATCATCCCTCAAGATCAAGACCTGGGGCCTCATGTATCAACCATGCGTGCGCACAAAAACATTGCGCACGTCACTTTCCACGCAAAAGCCCGTATGTATCAAAACTGAACTGAACGTGAATATATGCGCATCCAGGTACATATCCACGCAAGCTCCCGAGCAGGCGTACGCACGTTTCTGTGGTTCTTGTTCCTTTGGCGACACTTACAGGTGTTTCAGAGAAACTGAAGCCCCACAGTCTGTGGTTGACTTTAAGAGCGGCTTGAAGACCTTTCTTTTCAACCGAGCATACTTTACTCCTCATGATTCTACTTTTGATCTGAGTTGATACTGTTGTTGATTTTAATTGTTTTATTATTTGTCTTATTGACATTCAAATATGTTGCACCTTGTAGCACTTTGAGATTTCCATTAATGAAAAGTGCGTTATAAATTGAATTCATTATTATTATTATTATTATTATTATTATTATTAACAGTTCAAGATGTGAAAATGATTAATATTCCCTCCAAACACACGATTAACAAGTATTACATCCACATGACGCAGTGGAATAAAGGACGCGCAACGTTGTGCCAAAAATAAATTTAACAGGAACGGATTCATTCAGCCTTACTGGAGGTTATAATAAATAGTGTAACACGCAGAGCATTTATTTAGAAACAGATATAGTTTTCCGATCTAGGATATGGCTTATCAGCCGTTTTCAGAAATAATAATTTTCCAGTTTGGCACTACTGCTGCGCTCTGGGGAGCCGTGCATCACGCGTGCATACAGAAGCAGCGGTCAAACTGTTCCACAGAGGGGGCTGCAGGTCGATCGGGACTGTGCAGTCCAGTCCACACAAAGCCGGATCATGTCCAATGGTCTCATCGATTCCAAAGGCTGAGTGGTCGCGCTTGGAGCGCGCGCGCACCCTCACCGGTGTCGACACGGCAGCTGGAGGTGTTTCATTATCTGCGTTTATTGTAGATTTCTCCAAAATGACACGTGAAAGTACACCTTATATAACTTGTAGGAGAGCAAAAGCTTCACAGACAGACTGCGCACAGGGCTGCGGGGCGCGCGCTGCGTCTGGAGACTCCAACATCATGTCATGAAAAGTCTCCACCAAGACGCACAGACACGTTTCTTCACATCATCTACATAAACAAAGATCTATGTTCTAGCAAACATCCAAGTAAGTTCCTCTGTGTTTACAGTAATAATGGTAATAAACTCGTGCGCAAAGTTAATATTTCCACACAGAATGAATGAATGAGCCGGTTCGCGCACCACAGCAGGGTGCGCGCGCACACAAATACCGACAATCACTCGTTCTTTGCATGATGAACACATTTTATTACTATTCTTACTTAGGATGTTTGTCCTCACTCATATTATATTGAATTCATTATTTTCCCGAATCTAGAAATCATTTCTGATCGCGCAGGGATCAAACAAACATGTCCTTCACACATGCAGGAAGTAATTTGCATCTGTTTAACATATGTAAATGTAGGCGTGTCAGGGGAGGTGTCTCACGTGCGCTCAGTTCCACGTCAATTGTGATGTACAAAAGGAATGTGCGTGGATTCAGGTGTACGCACAGTTTGATAAATCTGGATCTTTTTGTGCGTAGACACTTTTCTGGATTTCACCGTACGTCACTTTTCAGTAGGAAATCCACGCAGGTTTTTGATACATGAGGCCCCTGGTACTTATCTAATATCCTCTCCTGTCCACCCACAGCTGCTCAACTCCCCTTTTCCTGGAAAGAAAATAAAGAGACTTATTTTTCATAAAACCATCTTTTTTGGTAAATGCAAGTGCTTATTGTCAATTACCATGTGACGTGTGCTGCTGACCACTTGACCATTCATTCAACCTTTATTTAGTCAGGTAAATCTTTTGAACCTCAAGGGCTCATTTACGAAAGCGACCTGCTAAAACTAAAGAACAATGAACAGCAGTGGTATAATTTCCTTAAACAATAAACAATAAACAAACAAACAATAAACAATTTATAACGCACTTTTCTTTGATGTGTTTTACAAGGGTGACCAGGTCACCCTTGTAAAAGAGATCTCCATCTCAACTGACTCTAACTGGAAAAATAAAGGTGATTGATTGATATAGCAGACATCTGGTGAATATAAAAGTTTATATTGTCTGATAATTAACAGGTTTGACTTCAGCTCAACTTTTGTACACAAGCTTGAGTTAAAAACATGAACATCTGATAATCATAACATTAACACATGAACATCTGATATTCATAATATTAACACACAACTGACAATCATTATATTAACACACGAACATCTGATAATCAAAATATTAATACATAAACACCTGATAGTCATAATATTAAACACATAACGTTTAGAAAACACTAAAAAAGCTAAGTCTCTGGACATTGTCCAGAGGACCAGACTTAGCTTTTTTAGATTTTTCTACCTGGATTATTGAGCATGCATCAGGGTGTTTAGAAAACACTTTTGTAACATCTAGTTGAGAGCCATATCAGTCAGGAATAGTAATAAGCATTAGATAAAGAAACACCACAACATTCATAAGCACAGCTAGTAGCTACTAGCTGTGTGACTGATAGCAACACACGACACCACGTCAGCACACAGATGAGAACAGCTCAAACTTTGCTCATGTGTGCTTAGAGATTTATAACTCACAATTATTACTTGCTTACCTGTGTAGAAAGGCACCATTAATAATTACTGCTGTTTCAACGTCGCTAGTTGGCCGTGTGATCAGCTCTGAGTGTAAACAGAGAGAGTCCCCCGCTCCCCCACCCTCCTGGCTCGAACCGGAAGCGCTGGCGATCCGTGGCGATAAGAGACGAGTCCAGGCTCGAGGGCGACGGAAAATGCGACCTGTACAGTCCAATAGTTTTGGACAGATGGGACATAAACTACGGCCGCTAGTTATAATTAGATTCAATGGAAAAGCCGCAGGCGGCGCCCAGCGGGGAAACCGGAAGTACGTCAAATCAGAAAACGTTTTTTGAAACAAACAATTACTCATAAAATATTTATCCTACACAACTAAAAACATATATGCATGCATTTCGAAATATTTTTATTTTATTATTTCACTTTTATAAATAAAAAAAATTAAATCTTCAAATGGTAAAGAAGAAGAGCTGCAGTTCCAAGGAGGGGCGGCGCCCCTAGCGCCCTCTAGTGGCGGCCGCCTCTGGTCTTGTCACTCGGTGCAACATATCACTATGGGAACGTAATTCATTCACGCCCTTGAAATGCTTGGCAAAATGCATGTGGAAACATCCGCCTGGATATGACAGGCATCCCCCAGCTGCTCTCTTCAAGGTATGCAGAGAGCACGGTCCGGGAAGAAGAAATACCCCACGTAGAAAACATCAGCTTGATGTTACCACCGGGCACATAAATGAAAAACCAACTAGAGGCAGCATAAGCATGCTCCACTAGTGTGATTACTCATCCTTTTATGTTACAAAGGGCACAACTGACAAGTGTGGCCCATCATGATGTAGGAGACCCATTAAAGGAGAGAGGAACCTCTCCATTGAACATCTCCTAAGCGAGCATAAACACCAAGGGACACCCTTGTGTATGTTGTTGCTGTTTGTTCTTGGATAAAGCAACCAAAGCCTTAGGCCCTCAGCCATTTCCCTTCAGAGGCCAGGCTGAGAGCCGCCACAACTCTGGACGTGGGTGTAGAAGCTGCCCACGTGCCTGAGTCAGCAGGTCCCTGTGAGGAGGCAATTGCCATGAATCCCTGATAACATTGAGATCAAATCCCGGAACAACGGTTGCTGCAGCCACCTGGGGACTATCAGTATCAGGGAGAGGGCTCCCTGACGTACGCACTCCAGTGTCACCTCGATCAGAGGGACAGGTGGAAAAGCATAGTACAACACCCCTGCTGGCCAGTCATGTGCAAGAGCGTCCGTTCCAAACGGTGCATCTGCTTCCTTCAAAGAGAAGTAAAGGTCACACTGCGAGTTAGCTTTGCAAGCGAACAAGTCCACTGAAGCTCTCCCAAATCGTGACCAGACCTGCTCCACAACCCGTGGGTTCAGGCTCCATTCTGACGCCAAGAGAGGCTCTCTCGAGAGGGCATCCACTCCATAATTCAGTTCACCGGGAACATGAGTCGCCCTGAGTGACAAGATTCTTGGAGCACACCACGTGAGCATCTTCTGCGTCAGTCCAAGGAGGGCTCGGGATCTTGTCCCTCCCTCTCTGTTGATGAAGGACACTGTGGTCCTATTATCTGATTTCACCAGGACGTGCTGCCCTGTAATCAGACCTTTTCCAAAGAAGTATTTTACTGACAGGAATACGGCCAACAATTCCAGGAAGTTGATATGTAATCTCGCTTCCTGTTTATTCCAAAGACCACAGGCGTTCTGATTTCTGCAGATCATCCCCCATCCTGTTTTTGAGGCGTCCGTCGTGATGACCACATGAGATGACACCCTACCCAGCGGGACCCCTTCCGTGAAGATAGACAAGTCTCTCCAAGGTTCCAGGGCTCTCAGGCACTCTGAACCTATTCTAACCTTTCCTGCTCGACCAAGCAGGGCAGGTTGTGTCTGTTGGTTTAGCCATACTTGTAAGGCCCGCATTTTCAGTAATGCGTGTGGCACACAGGGTATGGCTGCCGCCAAGAGGCCTAAAAGGGCGTTGGTACGTTTTCATGGGAACCCGCTGATCCAGTTGAAATTTTTTCAGGCAATGGCGAATCGAGGAAACTCGTTCCCTTGAGAGCCATGCTCTGTACCACACAGTGTCGATCTGTACTCCCAGAAATACGGTAACCCGTGATGGAGTTGGGTTACACTTTTGTAGGTTTATGACAAAACCGAGCGACTCCAGGTGAGAGATTACCCTGTAGGAGTGTAACTGGGCCTGTATTTTGCTTCCAGCCAGAATCAGGAGGTCATCCAGGTAGTTCATAACCCTGAGACCTTGATTCCTGAGGGGGGTCAGGGCTGCATCCAGACATTTAGTAAATGTACGAGGAGCTGTCTTTAAACCGAAGGGTAAAGCTTTGAATTCATAAGCTTTTCCCTCGAAAGCAAAACTGAGGAATTTTCTATGTTTCCTCCAGACGCCTACATGGAAATAGGTATCTTTCAGATCCATAGTATATGCATAGTCTCCTGGTCTCATAGACTGGAGAACCTGCCGCAGTGTAAGCATCTTGAACTTAAAAGTTTTTATTCTCTTGTTCAGAGTCCTGAGATCCAGGATCAGTCTCAGGGAATGATCCTTTTTGGGCACCAGGAAGTACTTGCTGTAGTGGCTGGAGCGTAGTTTGCGTTTCGGGACCAAACTTATTACTCCCTTCTGCAGTATCGTCAATACCTCCTCCCTCAGCACGTGTACGCACGCAAGGTTAATGTTTGATTGCAGTACCCCTGTGAAGGGGGCGGTCTCCTGCTGAATTGCAGCTTGAGCCCACGACATATAGTCGTCATGACCCATTCTTTTGGCAGACACGCCCTCCAGGCCTGCGCGTGCGCCATGAGCCTGGAGGCCATGTCCAAATGCTGCTCGTCATGTTTGAGTGCTGGAGGGGTGGCCTTTGACCCCTCTCGCGCTTTCTTGAGCAGGCCAGTCAGCCCAACAGAAGATATTGCGAGATCTGACTGTCTCAGGCAGAGCTCGTGTATCCCGCTGCGGTTCATAGTTTGAGCCCGTGGTTTGTGCTTTATGACAGTGGGACTCGAGTCAAGAACCAGGGCAGTCTGTGCTTTGGTACTTTTATTTTTGTACATGCATGAAACAGTGTTTGTTTTGACTACACATACAGTAGGTGAGTCATATTTAGTGTGCGCACACATGTCACCAGCTCCTTGTAGTCTTTTACAAGTGGAGACTGGGCTCAGAAGGTCAGGTTCCCATACCGCGTGGGCGGGCAAACCTGTAAAATTATTAATTTGTCCCATTTCATCAGGCTCAAATTTGCTTTCCACACGGGGTCAGTGAAGAGGCCCTTGGCCGATACTGGAAAGTCTCACTTTCGCTAGCAGGTCTTTTCCATGGGGGTCACGCACAACTTCCTTTGGGGATGCAAAGCTTTTCCTCTGCAGTCCCTCGCGGAGGGCTTCCACCTGTTTGCGTCTTTGTTCCAGCCTGGCCTGGATGCGTTCCAGGGCTCCCCCGAAGAGTCCCGTCGGCTCAATCGGGTGCTGGAGGAAGGGGGACCTCTGGTTTTCCGGGAGGTCCGATAAAGTCAGCCAAAGATGGCGTTGGGCGACAACCATTTCCGCCATTGCTCTGCCTTGCATGATGGCTATTGTCCCCATCATGCGGAGTACGAAGTCAGAGGCGCTGCGGGCCTCCTCCATGGCCTCCGTTGCGGCTTGTTCATTTGTCGTTGCCTGGAGTTCCTGTAGCTTTTCTGCCAGGTACGCCTGCATCATGGTCGACGCGTTCATTGTGCGAGCCGCGAGGCCCTGAGCCTTGTAGCATTTCTCGAGCTGTTTCTCCGAAGCGCGACAGGCTCTGTTGGGCAGCGCTGGCTTCGCCCCCGTAGCCGCGGGGGCTAAATGAGCCGCCAGGGTCTCCTCTATCAGGGGTGCGCTGACGAGATCTGCTGCCTCCATTCCTGCGACATCTAGGAGTCGGGATAGTGGCAGCGTCATGGGAGCTCCGGGCTCCGCCTAGGAGCGTGTGAGCTCCATGAGGAAGTCCGGTAAAATGGGCATTTTTTGCGACGTCGTCGGCTGCTGCTTCGCATAGAAGTAGTTTCTCGCCAGCCTCATAACCTGTTGGCGAGGCATGGAGTCTGGCCATGCGACCTGCAGGGCGTCCGCCGCCCTATGGCACAGGTCGAAAAGAGCAGGGACCGACACGTCCGGTTCCGGTAGAATTTGCGCCAGGTTCGGAGAAGAATCCAATTTTTCTCCTCTGCAACCGTACTCTGCGTCTTTGTCAGACACTTCGGGCGTCGAGTCCTCGACAGGAACCGAGGAGTCTGACACGTTCTCATCCCCGACTTGACCGCTACATTCCAGGTCCATGTTCTCGAGCTCTGACTCGGGAGCGAGCGGCTTCGTGAAACGTGCGGCCTTCAGCGCCGCGGCCTTCGCGATGGATTTAGCCAACGCATCCGCGTGGCGTTTCCTCATTACTGCCGGCATCCGGCAGCAGTGGGAGCAGGAGTCGGGGGATTCCAACGCTTTTCGTGCGTGCAGAATCCCTAGGCAGACAGGACAGGCCTCATGGGTGTCCGTCGCCGAGAGGGAGTAGCCGCAACCGCTGGGGCAGGGGAGCGAGCGAGGGCTTGTCGTCCTGCTGGCTTTCTTCTGGGTCTTTGTACTCCGTTTTCTCTTCTCGGGAGCCATGTCCGAAGACGAGAAGTGTTCCTAGTTTCCTTTTGTTCAAAGCCGTCCTCTCCGTCGTTTCGCTTTCGCTGGCTAGCCTGCTAATGGTTAGCAGGGAGTGTTGTGACACAGTTAGCGCCGTCGAGCGAAGCAGCTGCGGAGAGAGAAGAAAACTTCGAGGTAAGTAGAAAAACGCTGGACTAGCATTCGCCAGCCCATCAGTACGCAGGAAAATTTCTCTGTACGCTCAGTGTAGGGAGCAAGCTCACCTCTGATCGAGCGATGCGACAACAGAGAAGTCCCACAAAGTTCAGGTTTTAAGCGAGGTGAAGGGCAATAAGAGATCGATGGATGGGCGTCAGCGGCTTAAGTACCCAGAGGGTGGAGCCTCTGGCGCAACGCTGACGCCCCCTGCCGTAAAGGCGTGATTGTATTCCTTCAGGTAAACTGTGCGAGCACCGAGTGACAAGACTGATAAGGGAACTATGAAACACGTTGCATTTTTATTTTCAAGGATTCATTGTTCTTTATTTGTCATACGCGTCACATGTGGTACATGTGGTGGAACGCAATTGTGTCCACAGGGTCCCAGTTACATCCAACAAAAGTATAAAATGTAAAAGAAAAACAGAAATAAGTTCTAAGATATGAACTAAGAAAAATGTTAAACTAAATATACACTAAGCACTAATAGTATAATGCAGTATGCCGAACAGTAGCACGAACATGAGTCTGTGTCATTTCAGAGTCAGAGTCAGAGAGTCTTTATTGTCATTTGCACCGCATGTGGTACATGTGATGAAAACGAGATTATGTACACAGGGTCCCAGTTACATCCAACAACAAATGCAAGAGAAAAACAGTAATAACATCTAGGATTAACTAAGAAAAACATCAACTAGTAATACACTAAGCCCTAATGTAGTAGAAAAACATCATTATAAACAGCAGCACGAACATGAGTCTGTATGAGCAGATGGTCACAGATGAACACAGCAACAAGAAAACAGATCAGCATCAGCATGATGTGATATTTTGCAGTGATTATTCTTATTATTTATTTATTCATGAGTCTAACAGCCTCAGGGTAGAAGCTGTTCCTCAGTCTAGTGGTTCTACATTTGATGCTCCTCAACCTCCGTCCTGAGGGGAGTGGGGCAAAGAGTGAGTGTGCTGGGTGAGTGAGGTCTTTCATGATGCAGGTGGCTCTTTTCCTGCATCTGGAGGTGTAAATGTCTGTGATGGTGGGGAGACTGACTCCAACAGACTTCTGTGCAGCCTTCACCACTCTCTGTAGAGCTTTCCTCTCTGCAACTGTGCAGCCTCCATGCCACACATTGATGCTGGAGCACAGGATGCTCTCCACTGCACACCTGTAGAAGGAGGTGAGGACTGGGCTGCTCAGACCAGCTCGTCTCAGCCGTCTGAGGAAGTAGAGTCTCTGATGACCTTTCTTGATCAGGCTGGTGGTGTTGTTGCTCCAGCTGAGGTTATCATTCAAGTGTACACCCAAGTATTTGTAGCTGGAGACCACTTCCACTGCAGATCCACTTATGTTCAGTGGGGTGTGGGTGTGTTTGTTCCTTCTGAAGTCCACAATCATCTCCTTTGTCTTCTTCACATTCATGTGAAGGTTATTCTCTTTGCACCAGCTCTCCAGGTGTTCCACCTCCTGTCTGTAGCTGGACTCATCATTGTTTGTGATGCATCCCACCACCGCTGTATCATCTGCAAACTTAACAATATGACAGCCTGGATGTGTGGCTGTACAATCATATGTGAGCAGAGTGAACAGAAGAGGGCTCAGCACACATCCTTGAGGAGAGCCAGTGCTGAGGGTTATGGTGGAGGAGGAGAAGTTGTGGATCTTCACGGACTGTGGTCTGTTTGTTAAGAAGTCTAAGACCCAGTTACAAATGGAGGGGCTTAGTCCAAGTGTGGATAGTTTGTCTATCAGAGTTTGGGGGATCATGGTGTTGAAGGCAGATGTGAAGTCCACAAAGAGCATGCGCACGTATGAGTCCTTCTGATCCAGGTGGGTGAGAGCAGTGTGGACCACAGAGGAGATGGCGTCCTCTGTTGATCGGTTCTCGCGGTATGCATACTGATGAGGATCCTCGTTGATGTTGACGGTTGTCTTGATGTGGGACATGACCAGTTTCTCAAAACATTTAGCGACTATCGGGGTGAGGGCCACCGGTCTATAGTCATTCAGACCAGTCACTGTGGAGCTCTTTGGAACTGGGATGATGGTGGCGGTCTTCAGGCAGGTGGGAACTGACTCCAGTGCAAGTGAGGTGGTGAAGATGTCAGCCAGCACCTCACAGAGCTGGTCCGCACATTCCTTCAGAACTTTCCCTGGGATGTTGTCTGGTCCGGTTGCTTTATGAGGGTTGATCCTTCTGAGACTGCCTCTCACTTCTGCTGCGGTCACTCTGAGATGCTCTTCATCTTCATTCATTTCACAGAATGCTTGAAAGATTTAATACATTTAACACATTTCTGGTCATACGTTTGTTGAGAAGCATATGTTGCTCCTTATACTGTATACTGCATATGAAATTACTGAAAGAGCAAATGTGACTTGTTGGAAGGACTTGAGAAGTGTTGGCCCAGATCTAATTACCATCTTGTATGCCTCCACTGAGATGAATAATAATTAGATTAAAATATATATACTGTATATATAAAAATTGAAGCTCAAAAGACTGACCAGGCTGGAGCATCAGAAGTGGGACTTTCAAAGACTTTGCAGTAAATCACTACACTCAGCATCAGAGATGATCAAAGCCTCGAGCCTCAGGTTGCTGCTCCTTCTTCTCCCTCTCCTCCTCAACCCCGATCTAAAAACAGCACCGGACCATTTTAATCCATCCGCCACGTGGTTTGTTTATAGAACATAATCACAGAGCACACACTGTACTACTTTAACCATCTTAATGACTGCCCCTGTGATTTACACAACTTGACAAGAGGCAGCGTGTATTAGCCCAGCAGGCAGTCATTATTCCCTCCTTTCTGCTTGGCCTCCCAAAATATGCAAGTCTCAATTGGAGAACGTGTAAATGACATGAAAAATACAGAACGCGTGAGGAGAACATATGCTTGACAACCATTAGAAGTTGAGTAATACACCTGACAGTCATGAAGAAGGCCGGCACTAAAAACAGGCATCTCGTCCTAACTTCATCTCTGACAGTCTATATTATTGATTTTTATAATTTACTTCTTATACCAAAGATTTTATTCACAGTCCGTTCCTCACAATTCTGAAATTAATGTGTGAGCTTTTCTTAAAGGAATGCATATCACCTGCCACCTGTCATGCCAGAGTTTTAAACTAAAAATTAATCTACGAAAGGTTGAGCTATTACATAGTTACATGTCATGTCAATGGTTGTATGTGGGATCTTATGAAATAATGCAAGCTGCGCTGAGGCTCAGTCTCGACTACTACCACCACCAAAGTTTAGCTTAGTATCTGCAAACATAAAAAGACAAACAAGAAAATTACAATTTACACCCAACACTCACTCCTAGCAACAATTTAGGGTTGCCAGTTAAATTAACATGCCTATTTGTGGTCTGTGGGAGGAAGCCAGAGGAAAAACCCATGCGTGCACGTACAAAACATACAAACTCTTTGTAGGACGGCCACAACTGGGTTGTAACCCTGCAACCTTCACAGAATGAGGCGACAGCACTAGTCACCATGCTGACTGTTTTCACCAGACATTCAGACTTTTAAAAGGAAGAAAACAGCCACTCGGTGTGTGTGCACCACACTGACTGTTTGAAGGTTATAGAGATCCATGTTAGAAGGTAAAAACTGCAAGACAGCCTCCAAGCAGCTCCATGTTCCTCTGACTACAGCTGACAACTAGTATAGAGGTTCACAGGACAGTAGCCAACCTCCTAAGACCTAGTCGCAAGAGGAAATGCAGCCCCAGATTTATGGAAATGGAGCCAAGGAAGCCACACAGAACCATTCAAGCTGAACTCTAAGGTGAAAGTACGTCACTTTCTGATTACTGTATACCACACGTTGTATTACAACTTATAATGAAGAATGGAGCATGAGATTGACCGACGGATTGGTGCAATGTCTGCAGTATTGCAGACTCTGTGCCGGTCCGTTTTGAGGATGATAGAGCTGATCTATAAGGAAAAGCTCTGTTTACCAGTCGGTCTGCGTTCCTACCCTCAACTATAGCCAGGAACTCTGGGTGTTGGCCAAAAGAACAAGATCACTGATACAGGCAGTTGAAATGAGATTCCTCTGCAGAGTAACTGGACTCTCCTTTGGAGATAGGGTGAGAAATTCAGTTATCTGGAAGAGACTCGGAGTACAACTGCTACTACTCCACATCAAAAGCAGCCAGTTGTGGTGGTTAAGGCAACTGGTAAGGATGTCTCCTGAGCGCCTTCCTAGGGAGGCGCTTCGGGAATGTCCAACTGGGAGGAGACCCCGAAGAAGAGCCAGGACACGCTGGACAGACTACGTCTCTCAGTTGGTGTGGGAAAACCTTGGAGCCCTCCCAGAAGAGCTGGACGAGGTGGCTGTGGAAAGAGATGTCTGGACCTCCCTGCTCAAGCTGCTGACCCCGTGACCCTACTTCGAAATAAGCAGAAGATAATTCAAGGATTCAGTGTTCTTTATTCGTCATAAGCACCACATGTGGTACATGTGATGGAATGAAATTGTGTACACAGGGTACCAGTTACATCCAACAAAAGCATAAAATGTAAAAGAACAGGAATAAAGTCTAAGATTTTTTAACTAAGAAAAACTAACTAAATATACATTAAGCACTAGTAGTACAAAAACAATACGCTGAATAGCAGCACGAACATGAGTCTGTGTGAGCAGATGAGCACGAACGAACACAACAGCATGAAACCGATCAGGTTAGAGATCCATGAGTCTAACAGCTTCAGGGTAGAAGCTGTTCCTCAGTCTAGTCTAGTGGCTCTGCACTTAATGCTCCTCAACCACCTGCCTGAGGGGAGCGGGGCAAAAGGTGTGTGTGTGCTGGGTGAGTGGGGTCCTTCATGATGCAGGTGCATCTGGAGGTGTAAATGTCTGTGATGGTGAGGAAGCTGACTCCAATAGACTTCTGTGCAGCTTTTCTTTCTGCAGCTGTGCAGCCTCCATGCCACACGTTGATGCTGGAGCACAGGATGCTCTCCACTGCACACCCGTAGAAGGAATGGATGGATGGATTGACTTAAATTCAGTAATTGTGCAGCCTTGTTTCTTAGAAGTTTGCTGTATTGAAGGTTTAAATGAGCAAAAATTGCTCTAAACGACAGATTTCTTTGGTCAGTCATTTAGGACCAACACCTTTTGTACTTCTTTTTTAAGAGCACTTATAGCAAAGCTCATGTTACATTTTATTTTAAACTAAATCTAACAGGAAGAATAGCAAAAGCGTTGGAGTATTTGATTCATCTCTTCATTGTGTCCATTTAATTATAGATCGCTGAGGGGCAGTACAACAGACTCATGAATATTCTTATGTTCGTCAAACTAATGCACTATTTACTCATGGGATTTTTTTAAAATCTGCACAAATGCACGTTTTTTTTATTATTATTTAAATATTTATGTTTCTGCTAGTCCTGTGTTTACTCATCATTACCAAGAAAGTATCCTGTGGGCAACGAAGGCTTAAATTAGTCTTTGCCCAAGGTTAATTATGTAGAAAATAAGGGGAAAGTTTTGTGAGAGAAAGCATAATTGTCATTGCTGTATGCTACTGAAGTAACAAGGAGTTTCCATGAAGTGGTGCGTGTTTCAAAGGAACCCTGAAATGGTTTGGCTGGGGGGAATACAGAGAAAGAACAATAAATATTTAGCAGATGAGAAAGCAGGAAAAGTGAGCTTTTCATTCTTGATGGAGACGGTGGGACATCTGCAATAACAGAAAAACTATTCAGCTCGTGACACCCGTACAACCTGCTTTGACTTCTAGTTTGAAAAGTTTTTCTGGAGCGCGTTTGTGTAATTTTAAATAAAACACGTCTTCAAATAAACAAAGTTGATGTGTGGCAAGTAGGCAAAACTGGAAAAGATTTCATTTTGATCGTGTTTCTCTCTTTGGGATCCAATTTGAGTTCTGTCGAGCAGCGGATGAGATGAAACTGACGATCATCTGAACGACCTGTGATGCAGTCTGCAGATAGACATGACGAGATGCTTCAAGGTTTCTCTCCTTCTCGTTCATGCATCTTTAGCTTGTCAGAGCTCTGGAAGACAAATTGGGCTCCCATTCAGTCATCACATTTTATATACTGGTTGAAAACGGGACGTCTTCTTCCATACATACATAAACTTTTTCTTGTCCAGACCATAATGTCTGATTCGCTCAAGACAATTTCCCAAAATGTCATCCATACCTGTATATGCATCATCACTAGAAGTCAGTCAAGTGTTGGCAGGCCAAAGGCCTGAGCTGCCGCCTCTCACAAGAAGGTCGCCGGATCAAATCCCGGCTGGGTACCTTTCTGGGTGGAGTTTGTATGTTCTCTCTGTGCATGCGTGGATTTTCTCCAAGTACTCCAGTTTCCTCACACAGACCAAAAACATGCATGTTAGACTGATTGGTAACTCTAAGTTGTCCCTAGTGAGAGAGTGATTGGTTGTTTGTCTCATTGTGTGTCCCTGTGATGGACTGGAGACATGTCCAGCATGTCCCCCACCTCTCGCACAGTGACAGCTGGACTTTGGCACTAGTGAACCCCATGACCTGAAAAGGGTCGAGGGGGTACATGTTGAAGGAGCCGAGATGGTACAGAGGTAGTGCAACCGACTTGGAACCAAAAACTCATGGGTTCAACTCCCCACCATGCCCACATGTCGTGGGGCCCTTGAGCAAGACATCCAATCCCTAATTTGCTCCCTGGGCACTTGCGTAGCTGCCCAATGCTCCACCCAGGTGTATCTCGCATGTGATGGGATGCACTATTAATTATGAGCCATAGTCGATTTTTGGCTATAAAAATGGCATATGGTAATTTGTGGTGTGGAAATGTCTTGTGGGGTGGCTGTGGCTGAGTGGTTAGAGAAATCGTCCTCCAGTGCAAGAGTTGGGGGTTCAAATCCACCAGCAGTCCATGCTGAAGTGTCTCTGGGCAAGACACTGAATCTCATTGCCTCCAATGTTTGTCCCATTGGTGTATGAATGTGGTAAAGCACAGATTATTCTTTGTATAGATCAGAGTGCTGTATGAATTGGTAAATTCATTCATTCATTCATTCAACCTTTATTTAGTCAGGTAAATCTTTTGAACCTCAAGGGCTCATTTACAAAAGTGACCTGCTAAAACTAAAGAACAATGAACAGCAATGGTAGAATTTCCTTAAACAATAAACAATAAACAAACAAACAATAAACAATAGAAAACAAAAGAGAGAAAAAAAACAAAAGAATTTTTTTTTTTAACAAAGTATCAAAAAACTAGCAAAACATTATAAGGTAGACGTATAAAATCAAAGACAGGAACAAATCTGCATTGGTTTTTGCCAGGATTCCAACAGATTCTGAAAACCATTTAGAGAAGTCAAGGTCGAGAGCTTCAGATCTTTTTGTAAGATATTCCATGAAGCAGGAGCAGAGTAGGAGAAGGCCCTTTTTCCAAGTTCAGTCCTCACTGACGGAACACTGCAGGTAATCATGTCCTGAGAGCGCACGCTGTAGCTGCACTCACGCAAAGACATGTAGGAGGAGATGTATGAGGGCAGCAGACCAAGAAGTGATTTAAAGATGAAAATGTACCAGTGGAAGAGTCTGTGTGAGGTTAATGATGTCCAGTTAACCAGTGAATACAGGGTGCAGTGGTGGGTACGATAATCACAGCCAGTTATGAATCTTAGTGCACCATGATAGACAACATCCAACATCCGCAGGGTGCTTGTAGGAGCATTCATGTAGAGAATGTCACCGTAATCAATGGAGGGAAGGAAAGTCACAGATACAAGGCGTTTCCTAACATTCAGTGTTAGACATGATCTGTTTCTGAAAAAGAAACCCAGTTTAACTTTCAGTTTCTTCACTAGGTTTTCCACGTGGAGTTTAAAAGAGAGATGTGAATCGATCAGGATACCCAGATATTTATAGGAATCAACAAACTCAATAGGGACACCATTTGAAGATAAAATCAGAGGAGGATCTGCTGGAACCGCCTTCCTATTTGAAAAAAACATCCCTTTTGTTTTATCAGCATTTAGGACAAGTTTGAGACGGAACAAATCTGACTGGATGATGTCAAAAGCGGATTGCAGTAACTGGAAAGCCTTAGCTACTGTTTTAGCTCGGCAGTAAACAACTGTATCATCAGCATAGAAATGTAAGGATGCATCAGGGATGCAGTGACCTACATTAGCTATGTAGATTGTAAAGAGAGTGGGTCCTAAAACTGAGCCTTGTGGTACACCATTTTTAACTGTTAAATAGCTGGAAGAAGTACCGTTATGTTGAACACATTGCCTCCGATTGGAAAGATAGTTAGAAAACCAACCGATGGTGTGATCAGAGAAACCGATTTCTGAGAGCTTATGACACAGGATGTTATGATCCACAGTGTCAAAAGCTTTAGACAGGTCTAAGAAAAGTGCAGCACAATAGTCCTTAGCATCCAATGCTTCAACAACATCATTCAGAACCTTCAGAGAAGCAGTTGTTGTGCTGTGTTTTTTCCTGAAACCAGATTGATGAAGAGGTAAGATGTTAAATGAGTCCAGATAGTTTTTGATCTGAGAGTTTATCAGTTTTTCTAGAACCTTGGCTAAGATGCAGAGTTTAGAGATCGGTCGATAATTGTTCAATGAGGTGGGGTCACCTCCCTTCAGCAAAGGAAGAACAAAGGCTGTTTTCCAAGCATCCGGAATGGTGTTTTGGCTTATGGACAGATTAAAGATGTGGGTCACAGGGACTGTGATGATATGAGCAGCCAGCCTTAAGAAATAAGGTGGAAGTTCATCTGGACCTGCAGATTTTTTAGGATCAAGATCATTTAACAGTTTATTTACCTCACTGACTGAGAACGGAGAAAAAGAGAAGGTGTGATTAACAGATGGTTGACTTGTAGGAGGGATTTGATTTGTAGAAGTTTGATTATTAGATAAAGTGGCTGATTTTCCGTTTGTAACTGTGTCAAATAATGAACTAGAAGCAACAAAATGTTTATTGAAACAGTTCAGGATCTCGTGCTTATTTGACACAGGAACAGAGTCAACAAGAAATTGTGATGGGAGGTCAGATGATTGGGGGGTGCCTGAGAGAGATTTGATGGTTTTCCAGAATTTTTTAGGATCGTTTAGATTTTTGGAGGTCTGAGATAAGAAGTAGTTACGTTTTGCGGCTTTGATGGCAGTTGTGCATTTATTCCTTAGCTGCCGAAATTTCAACCAATCAGTGTCTGAGTGTGATTTTCTTGCTGCGGCCCAAAGATGATCTCTCCAGTGCAGGAGATCAGCTAGTTCAGGAGTAAACCAGGGGCTGTCACGGCTCTTTATCCTGAACTGCCGGAAAGGTGCGTGTTTGTTTTCAAAGAAAATGAAACTATTGTTGCGAATTCAAAAGGTTGAAGGAAGCTCTGAAACGAATGTGCAAGTTATGCAGGTTTATTGTACATAATAAGAATAAACCTTACAGCAACAACAGACCTGACCCCGAGCACAGTCCACACACAAATCTTCAAAGGCAGGGCCACGGTTATAAAAACCCCGGATGTCGTCACCGCCTCCTGGAACCTGGAACCGCCTTGGACTGCTTCGGGACCGCCCTGGAACCACCTACACTACCACGTGACCCTCCTTTCTGTCAACAAACTATCAGCTTCAATGTAAACATCAAATGTTGGGTCTGTTGAATTGTGCAGGCGTGTAACTGTTCCCTAGTGAAAACAAAGCCCGAGAGAAAGACGTTCTGCCTAGTGTCACATTTCACATTATAAGGCAGAATTAAGTGAATACAAATAATAGCACATAATGGGTGTAATGTAATACTGATAGAAATATATTTCAAATAGTTCCAAGCGATGTTCACGTCATTGATTTGTAGGATACGTTGCCAATCAAAGAGGGATAGATCCCAAAGGAATGACTGTTCACTGAAACGTTTCAAATCCCTTTTTTGAATTATTCTGGGCTTAGCAGGTGGAAGTTTAGTAGATCTAAGAGCTGCTATTACGGAATGATCACTCAAAACGTTGGCAAATACACCTATACCAGGAAATTTGTGAGGTGCATTTGTGAAAAACAGATCTAAGATAGAAGATTTTTCGGGACATTTTATGTTTGGTCTGGTAGGAGAATCGATAAGTTGTGTTAGATTGAGAGATAGGCAACATTCCTTGAATTTATCACAGAGGGGGGTCGACTTATTCCAATCAATGTTGAAATCTCCAGCCAAAACAATCTCATTGTGTTTTAAATTTCCTATGAATTCAGTCAGGGAGGACAGAGCTTCAGGTGTTGCGGAGGGGGGACGATAACAACCAACAACAGTTAAGGGCTGACCTCCTTTCAAAGTGATGTTCACAAATGGGGGCACAGATTGTAGTGTAAAGAGCTTTGAGTGTCTTGATAAGACAGAAAGGTGCTAGATAAGTACAGTTTACCATTTAAAAGTACTTGGACAATTAAAAAAGCATGACGTGTAATGATTCAGGCAAACTACACAAACGTTAGATGACAGACTCAATGTAAGTCAATTTATTTTCACATTTTAGCATATCTTAAGTTACATTTATCACAATTCATTACATGTCCTGATCAGAAATAACACCAAGATTTTTAACATTAGAGCCAGAGGCCAGATTAATGCCATCCAAGGATGGCCAAAAACTGAAAAATTCAGTCCTAAGATGCTTAGGTCCAAAAACTAAAACCTCAGTTTTGTCTTCTTCTTCTTCTTTTGGCTTTTCCCTCTTAAGGGGTCACCACAGCGAGTCATCCTCCTCCACATCACTCTGTCCTCTGCATCCTCTGTCCTCACTCCAACTACCTTCATGTCCTCTCTAACAGCATCCATATATCTTCTCTTTGGCCTTCCTCTTTGTCTTTTTCCTGGCAGCTGCATTTCTAACATCCTTCTACCAATATACCCACTGTCCCTCCTCTGGACATGTCCAAACCATCTCAGTCTGGCCTCCCTAACTTTATCTCCCAGTTGTTCAACATGTGCTGTACCTCTGATGATCTCATTCCTGATCTTATCCATCCTTGTCACTCCTAAGGAGAACCTCAGCATCTTCATTTCTGCCACTTCCAGTTCTTTCTCCTGTCTTTTTGTCAATGCCACTGTCTCCAGACCATACAATATAGCTGGTCTCACCACTGTCTTGTAAACTTTTCCTTTGACCTTTGCTGACACCTTTTTGTCACAAATCACTCCTGAAACTTTTCTCCATCCACTCCATCCTGCCTGGACTCTCTTTTTCACTTCTTTCCCACATTTCCTATTTTCCTGGACCCCAAGTACTTGAAGTCCTGCACCTTTGTGACCTCTGATCCTTGTAGCCTCACTGTTCCACTGGCCTCCCTCTCATTCACACGCATGTACTCTGTCTTACTACGGCTGTCTTTCATTCCTCTTCTTTCAAGGGCATACCTCCACCTCTCCAATTTCTCTTCCACCTGTTCCCTGTTCTCATCATAGATCACAATGTCATCTGCAAACATCATAATCCATGGGGATTCCTGCCTGACCTCATCTGTCCATCACCAGAACAAACAAGAAGGGGCTCAGAGCCGATCCTTGATGCAATCCCACCTCCACCTTGAAACTATCTGTCACTCCTACAGCACATCTCACCACTGTCCTGCTGTCCTCATACATGTCCTGTACCAGTCTAACATACTTTTCTGCCACTCCAGATTTCCTCATGCAATACCACACCTCCTCTCTTGGCACCCTGTCATATGCTTTTTCTAAAGTGGGCACCGCTAATTAAAAAATTAGTTCCACAATTTCTAAAACGCTTATTAATTTTTTTAGGTCCACAATTTCAAATGCACAAAGGCCTTATCAAAATTAGGGGAAGCTAATCTAATCCGCTATTTATATTCAACAATTTGTAGCCGGCAGCGTTATGCAATATCTGCACCACACTGCCAACTACAGGCGTATAAACTAATATACACCTCACCTTACCCTACCTTTTAACAGCGATTCGCTCCGGGTGTCATCTATTAAAATACAACTTTCACTCAGGGTCCAAAATTTTAAAAGTTGTTTAATGTGTGGAATGCTTTTCGACTGCTTCTTTGTCCTTTTTTTGTTTGTTTATTGTAGATTTTTCATTAAAAATGCATCGATAAACTTATTTTTAACTGTTTTCTGGAAAACTGAAGTGCCCTGCAATGCATTATGGGTATACAGATGACGAAAGCAATGCAAGGAGGAACCAAAACTTCACATACTGTGTTGCTCCATTTGACCACTAGATGTCTGTCTTTATCAGCATAAGATAAGAGCTTTAAATAATTTATCTTCATTCATTCAACCAACCTCTTATTTTTTTATTTAATTTTGAACTCATTGGTTTGGAAGGAAGCTCAAGCTGACATATTTTTATTTTATTTTTTAAATAATTTCTGCCTCTGACTCCAATCATTTATGATGTTCAAAAAAGCTTTCAGTGTGTAACTTTTATAAATTTGGTATAGTATGTAGCATTTTTATTTGTTTCCATTCATTCACCGATTTATTGTACCGGTTTTTATATTTTCTGTCCTGTTAAGCACCTTGGTCAATGCAAGGCATTGTAGGAAGGTGCTATACAAATAAAGTTTATTGTTTATTATTTAATGATTTATTTTTAAGCCACAAAATGAAAAAGCTGTGAATTTGTGCTTGTTAATTTCTGTGCACATGTCATGTGCATGCATGAAAACCTTGATTTTCTTTGGAAAGAAATAAAGAAGAAATAAAAAAACATTTCCAGACACTATTTTACTGTATTACTGAAAAAACACATCTACTCAAAAATTGTGGTGGCCATGAGTAAATAAACACAATGTGATTAAACAAATATATAAAAATATAAAAAGTATATACACAACAAAATGCCTATAAAACATAAGCTGGTGAAAATTCTCAGTCGTCCAGGACATGATAAAATCAAAAAAGGCGTTCAATACAAGATCAACTGGACTTTATTTGTTGCAGAAAACGTTCAGAATGGCAGCTGTGAGACTGAAGTTTTATGCGTTTTATTAGTATAAAACTTCTTCTCAGTCTCACAGCTGCCATTCTGGATTGAAAAAGCCTTTTGGATAAAGGGTGAAACGTTTTCTGCAACAAATAAAGTCCAGTTGATCTTGTATTGAACGCCTTTTTTGATTATAAAACATGAGAAATAGAAAAAAAAATGTTTTTAGTCACTTAGTGTAACAGTTTTATTCCCTGCCCTTCCTCAACTTCAGGCTACTCTGACTGTTCTTCTGTGCTCATCTCCTCCATGTGATGCTGGTTGCCTCTCATAAAAATCAACACTTCAAAATTGGTGTCAGACAAGCTGGCTCTCTTGGCCCTCAAAATGTCCTTTCCCATCGAGAACAGGCGTTCAACTGCTGCACTGGAGGGGATGGGTGTGTTATATTTGGTGAACAGATCGATGAGTACCTGCTCACCCAAAAAGGCAGCATCGGTCAACACCACGTTTAAATCTCAAATACACGGGTGTGTCGCCACGGCATTTATACATGATGAAAGTAACCCAAATACATAAAACTAACGACTCGCCGTCGAATGGTCGACACAAAACGCACAATAAAATCCTTCGGCCACGTTAATTTGGCTTGAAACAGCTGGGTTTTCTAAGGATTTCCATTAGTAACCCACAACCAACCGGCAGACACAGTTAGCGTCTATAGGTACTCAACAGATTTAATGAAAAGTAATAAAAATACATGAAAATAACGACTCACCGTCGCGTGGTATACACAGAACACAAAATAGAATCCTCCGGCCGCGTTAATTTGGCTTGAAACAGCTGGGTTTTCTAAGGATTTGTCCAAGTACCCAGCACAAACAGCTAGCCACGGAATTAGCCTCTGAGTTCACCTCTAACCCGGAAGCTGTCGAGATGGAATAGTCCATTTTTAGTAGGGGGATAATGAAATCAACCGTTTTTTAAATTGCTTATTTAATGATTGTTTTCATCGTAACTATAATTATTTTTATGTTAAATGTAGATTAACAAGCAGGATCAATGTTAGGAATTAGGTGACTGGCCGGGGCGCGGCGGGGCCGGGGCCTCATGCTGATGGGATCCCCAGGCATTTACCTACATGGTAGATCCCCCCCTCTGCTCCCTCCCCCCTCCAACCCTCCCTCCCCCCTCCAACCCTTCCTCCTCTCTGCTGTTTACGGTGGGGAAAAAGGTAAAACAAGCAGCATTATGAGCTTGTAAATAAGTTTATTGGTTTTTACTGATAGATAATTAGTTATTAGCGGTACTGCATTTTAAATAAAAATAGCAGAAATCCGCTTATGAATTATAAAAGTTAGTCAATTCACAAAAACGCTGACAAAAAGTTTAGGTCCACTGTAAGCGGAATAGCGATTTAGCGCTCCCTAGCGTTCATTCGCCCACCTTTGCTTTTTCTAAATCCACAAAAACACAATGGAGTTCTTTCTGACCCTCTCTGTACTTCTCCATCAACATTCTCAAAGCAAAGATGGCATCTGTGGTGCTCTTTCTTGGCATGAAACCATACTGCTGCTCACAGATAGTCACCTCTTGTCTAAGTATTGCTTCCACAACTCTCTCCCAGATCTTCATCGTGTGACTCATCAACTTGATTCCTCTGTAGTTGTTACAACTCTGTACATCACCCTTGTTCTTAAAAATGGGCACCAGCACACTTCTTCTCCATTCCTCAAGGGCGAGATACACTCGAGCGTCCTCACGATACGCCAATACGCAGCGTACGTACGCCCCGTACGCAGCGTAGCCCCGCGTAGCCCCTCAGGGCAAGTACGCGCAAAGGTATTTTTTTACTACGCATACGCGATCCGCGTGCGCGATACGCGGTGTCTGACCATAAACTTCCCGGCGCCGGACTGTTTTGTATGTTACACAAATGAAATAAATTCCCCTTCTTTATCGCTGATCGGGCCTTTTCTTTTGTTTTTTTGCCTAAAGTCAAGTAACCGCTTCTTCCTCCGTTCACTCGATGATTGAAATGAATGAATTCAGGTCCTACCTTGGTGCGCGATGTTTTAATATCCCCTGGTGGGCTGTGTGCTGCAGGAAAAGCGCTCCCTGTTATTATTTTTATTTCTGAGAGAACTTTTTATAACATATATAGTAGAAACAGCGCATCAGAAGTTCCGCAGAAGTCTGAGCGAGCTGCTCATGTTGAAGGTTTCACTTTCAACTAGGTTTCACATTCAGCTGACTGAGCGCTGTCAATCAATTCAGTAGGCGTGTCAAAGTGACCAATCAGCGTGCTCAGTTGTCCCCTTCGTGTGCAGCAGCTCATATTACAACAAGGAGAACGTCTGAGCTGGAGTCAGCTGAAGTGAAGCAGCCGCTCCGTATACGCGCGTATACGTCCGTATACGCGCGTATACGGAGTCTGCTTCACTGTATCTCGGCCTTCAGTTAAAACAGTTAAATCAGTTAAGTGTGAGTGTGAGAGTGGATGGTTGTTTGTTGTGAGTGAGACAGGTCCCTCTTGTAAATGAGTCCCCGTGACTCAATGAGGCTAGCCTGTATAAATAAAGGTTGAATGAAAAAAAAAAAAACCTCAGTCTGTATTCAAAAGTAGAACATTTATGGTCATCCAGGTTTTTACGTCTTTAAGACATGCTTGTAGTCTAAGTAGCTGATTAGATTCAATGGGTTTCATGGACAAATATAACTGTGTATCATCAGCATAACATTGTGTTATAGTCACCGTGTGTACATTTGTAAACTTTTTCTTGTCCAGACCATAATATCTGATTCACTCAAGAAAATTTCCCAAAACATCATACATACCGGTATGCATCATCACTAGCCTGGTTGATACCAGACCCATGTCCTTCACTTCGCTTTGTACTAGGGTCTGGCATCTCTCCCATAGACAGCGATTTCTCCGTTAGATTTTTGAATGGACCAATCAGAGAACAGAAGGCGGAGTTTTGTTAGTTTAGCCTGGCGAGGTCCAGGCTATTCAGATAAAAAGCTCAGAAACCACTCGGTGGATATTTTTTCTGCTACCAGTGTGTAATTATATGTCTCTAATTTACTGACTGTTGGCCTAGATGAAACATTTGAGATAAAATTCGATTTTTTATCATTTATTTTCGTAGCGCACCCGAGGCTGTTTGGAAAATGTCAAACCGAAACTATTTAAATCCAGCAGATTTGACCATTTCGTGAATTGATTTAGGAACTGTTAAGCTCAGGAACACTTCTGATATAACGTCAGCGGTGAAATATATTTTTTATCAGCAGAGAAATAATAGTTTACCTTGTTTTATTGAAAATTCCTTCGTGGCGGCAGCCATTTTGAATGACGACGTCAGTCGACGTCGTTCAAAACTCCGCCTTCTGCTCTCTGATTGCTCAGGAACACTTCTGATATAACGTTAGCTAAGAAATACATTTTTTATCAGCAGAGAAATAATAGTTTTTTACCTTGTTTTATTGAAAATTCCTTCGTGGCGGCAGCCATTTTGAATGACGACGTCAGTCGACGTCGTTCAAAACTCCGCCTTCTGTTCTCTGATTGGTCCGGTCAAAAATCTACCGGAGATATCCTTGTCTATGGGACAAGTCCCAGACCCAGCAGTGAAGGGAAATGAGAATTGAGCGGAGCTGCGTAGGAATGGCGAGGGCCAGGCTACATCATCACTAGAAGGAGTGTTGTGTAAACTATTTCATCATCCCAACTTCAAGGTCACAAATCGATCTGCCCTTCACCTTAGCACTTCACAATCTTTAAACTACACCAACATCTGGTTTAAAGTCTGTGTCAAATCAAACTCAGGCACACATTTTAGACAGAAAATCCCTTGTGAAGCTTTCACCTCAACAGTCCTCGACGTCAGACGGGTTTGTGAGTGTTCTTTGCCTGTCCGTCAGTGGGTTAGCTGTCAGATTGCAGAATGGGAATAAACTGCGTTAAAAAAAATGTGTTTATAAAAAGAGAGCAGGTGTACAAGGCCTGCAAACATGTTAACACGAGTCAATTAAGTGTGCCTCCCACCTGTGTTGGAGAGCAGATTCATTTCTATTTAACAACAGAGAAAATGAAAGTTCATTTGGACAATATTGTTGTGAAGAGAAGCCAGATGGGACGTGTTTCCAAAATAGTAACAAGGAGGAGGTGGGGTGGGGGTGGGGGGATCAGAGGAGGAAATTAGTCCATCACTCTGTGACAGTTTACCTCAACGTTGTAAATATGGAGGTGTAGCTCCAGTGAAAGAATTCAGAATTTGTTTGGTTTAACTTCGTTATACCTTTTTTTTTTTTAAACAGCACCATTTTACGTTCTAATCTTCAGTAAATTGTCATTTCAGAGATTTAAATGAAATTTCTCATTCTGCAGTAAAAATCTGATGTGTATTTATTTTCTGTTCAGTTCCTTTGAGAACTGATAAATTGCCTCGAAATTGATAAACACGAAACCATTTAAAGCTTAATTCACCAGAAAACCTCCAAATTCCTTGTTCCTAAATATGTCATTGTTTAGTAAGACATGCTAATTGCTACTTTTAGTCCTGGGGGAAATTATTTTCTTTTGTTCAAAAAGAAGAATGAGCCATTCTCAAGCAAAGTTGAGATTTTCGATGAACCTAGCTTCACAACAAACCTATTTTTGTCATACATCATTATTATTATTATTATTATTATTATTATTATTACTATTATTATTATTATTATTATTATTATTATTATTATTATTATTATTATTATTATTATTATTATTATTATTTAATTTCCATTCACATCTATTCAAATAATTCCTCTTTTTTTCTGCTTATGTGTATCTTCAGTAACAGGAACTTAACCTAATTTGTCGAATTTGTACTTTTTAAACATTGTTCACAAAACGTTTCTGAGCAAAGCAAATATTCTTCATTACGATTAGAAATTAATAATTGTATTCTTTAAATGCTGTAAAATAAGAGAAATATTGATGTCAGGAGCTGAACGACAGCTAAATTAGCTGAAGGAGCCAAAACTAAGAAATTAAAGTTAGAACAAGCAGGAAAGGCTAAAATGAGCAGAACATGAACAAAAAGCAGCAGAACAATAGATAAACGCAAAAGAGAAGCAGCTAAAGAAATCAAGGAGCAGAACACCAGCTAAAAGCTAGTTTAAAAA
>JBBPBX010019058.1:0-17426 GCA_038048925.1 Garcialebias charrua
ATTGGATTTGGTACCTGGATTAGTGACCATGAACTTTCTTTCCTTGAACCACTTTGGCTGTGGTTGCCTGTCTGGGAGGAGTCGACGAGGGACAGGACGGCCCCCAGAAACCATCTTGGCTCCAGCAAACTGGTTGGTCCACTTAAAGCTCCACTGACATCATCTTTTAACTTTCCATAAAATGGCACAACATATATATATATATATTAAGATTGACCTCTGATCGTTTTTGCTAAAACAATGTTAAATTAATTAAAATTCCTCTCAAAAACAGTTTAAAATTAGCGCCTTTTTTTTTACATGATAAATACGGTTTTTCCCGTCGCGCGATTATGACGTCACACACAGAATCGCCTCAACTGCGCACATTGTTTACAATGGAGAAGATACAAACGCGATCCGTCCAATTTAGCCATTTAAAACTTTATATTTTAGCGGTTTGTCTTCAGAGAAGCCAAAGTTATTTCCAGTAAACAGCAGGTTATAATTTTTTTTCAGCTCCTGCTGGTTTTTGGAGACTTTTCACTTCAGGAAGTGAGCAGGTGTGTGATGACTTACACCAGCTGCAAGTTGAGAGGCAGAAGGAATTCTACATGTAAATCGTTTCCACAGCACTGAAATGGTAATATATTAGTTAATGTTTCTAATAATTATTCAACATTAATTTATAGTTTAAAAAATTAGTCCCTTTTAAAATATCTGTTAAATATATTATTCTTTTATTTTATTTTGTTTGTGTTTTCAGGTTTCCAGGTCTCCAGTCCATCACCTGAGGCTCTTCCTGAACCACTAGTACAACCCAGACTTTCACATCACAGCAGGTAAGATTGCATCAACAAAAAGAATAGTACTCAACAATATTCTTTGATGTAAATCTGTTGATTTTCTGTGGTTCTGATGAGGGAAGTGACAAAGTGGATGCAGCATTCAGCCCATAATGGACCCAGATGTCCCCTGCGTCCAGACCTACAACACCTGGACATCCAGGAGCGTGCACGAGGAGGTGGTGGAGTCTGAAGAAGTGTACAAGCAGCAGGATGAGGAGAAACTAGACAGATGTCCTCTGCGTCCAGACCTACAACACCTGGACATCCAGGAGCGTGGACGAGGAGGTGGTGGAGTCTGAAGAAGTGTACAAGCAGCAGGATGAGGAGAAACTAGACAGATGTCCTCTGCGTCCAGACCTACAACACCTGGACATCCAGGAGCGTGGACGAGGAGGTGGTGGAGTCTGAAGAAGTGTACAAGCAGCAGGATGAGGAGAAACTAGTTCTTAATGACACAGCTAGCTGCTCAGTAAAATTGAATTTCTAGTAAAATTCTGATTTTGCAGATTTACAGCTGTAAAGTGTCATTTTTACAGAGCTGATGAAGTCAAACACCACTTGCTGATATTTTTTAAACTCAATTTTTTTTGATAATCTGTTCATATTAATGTTTCCCCAGAGGTTTTCATATATTTGATAATATGGGATGGTTTTATTTTAATAAAATGTTTTTTTTAACATTCACCAATTTTGTTTTTACTAAAGTACGAGCTGTGAGTTGTAGATGAACGAATGAAATTAAAACAGATACACAAATATTCTCACAAAGAATAACTCAACACTAACAGATAATATAGTGTACTACTGTAACTTTATTTACACATAACTACAGAAACACTTGGTTCATTGTTATCCTTTTTTTCAAACAATATGTTCATTTGAACTGTCAGAAAAAATATTAAATTCATATTTTCATTGATTCATTTTCATCTCAATGCTCTGGCCAGTTGTAGTATTTCTGCATATTTTGATGTCTTGATGCACAAACGTAGCTTTCTGCAGCATCAGTCCTGATGTTCTACAGATCATGAAGATGTCTCCATCTGTTTTAACAATATCAAGGTTTGTTCTCCTCCACCTGGGTCCACTCTTCAGGTGAAGACATTTCTGTGAATTGATGATAAAACACACAGACACACACAGTATATATTATATGCAGTATACTGTATATTAAGACAATGGGTCAAACTAATGTCTTCAGACTCCACCACCTCCTCGTGCACGCTCCTGGATGTCCAGGTGTTGTAGGTCTGGACGCAGGGGACATCTGGGTCCATTATGGGCTGAATGCTGCATCCACTTTGTCACTTCCCTCATCAGAACCACAGAAAATCAACAGATTTACATCAAAGAATATTGTTGAGTACTATTCTTTTTGTTGATGCAATCTTACCTGCTGTGATGTGAAAGTCTGGGTTGTACTAGTGGTTCAGGAAGAGCCTCAGGTGATGGACTGGAGACCTGGAAACCTGAAAACACAAACAAAATAAAATAAAAGAATAATATATTTAACAGATATTTTAAAAGGGACTAATTTTTTAAACTATAAATTAATGTTGAATAATTATTAGAAACATTAACTAATATATTACCATTTCAGTGCTGTGGAAACGATTTACATGTAGAATTCCTTCTGCCTCTCAACTTGCAGCTGGTGTAAGTCATCACACACCTGCTCACTTCCTGAAGTGAAAAGTCTCCAAAAACCAGCAGGAGCTGAAAAAAAATTATAACCTGCTGTTTACTGGAAATAACTTTGGCTTCTCTGAAGACAAACCGCTAAAATATAAAGTTTTAAATGGCTAAATTGGACGGATCGCGTTTGTATCTTCTCCATTGTAAACAATGTGCGCAGTTGAGGCGATTCTGTGTGTGACGTCATAATCGCGCGACGGGAAAAACCGTATTTATCATGTAAAAAAAAGGCGCTAATTTTAAACTGTTTTTGAGAGGAATTTTAATTAATTTAACATTGTTTTAGCAAAAACGATCAGAGGTCAATCTTAATATATATATATATATATATGTTGTGCCATTTTATGGAAAGTTAAAAGATGATGTCAGTGGAGCTTTAATGTGTTTACTGCTTGGTGGGGGATACAGTTTGCTGGAACTCCTCTGACTGATGATGCCCTGCGGATGCGGGGTGAAATGTTTCTATAAAAAAGAAACTGTTCAGATGACCCCACTGAGAATTATTAGACAAGATCTATTAAATATACTCGGTTCAGTAGAAACGGTTCTGGTGATGAAGAGGTCAGCATTTCTGGAGTGACTGAAGGAAAGGATCGATTTGGGGTTTGAATCAGAAAGAAAGTTTAAAAGCTGTGAGAAGCAGATGAAAGTAAATGGAACAAGTGAGAATATTGCTGTTTATCAAAAAGGATAAACTGTCGATGATGACTACAGGGTTGACTTGAGGGAAGTAGCAGACTGTGGAATGGACAACAGTGGCATTCAGAGAGACTTGAAACCCACCAGTTGTCAGTTTTGAGTTGAAGGAAGCTGTGAGCAAACCAGTTCTTAGTTTATACACATTAATGGTGAGCATACTGGTTATATTTATAAACTGAACAGCCAGCACAGTCAGTGCGCACACTCACTTTAACACCTCTGAGCAGTTTTTACTCACAGCCTGCATACATGTCGAGTGTGGGAGGAAGCCCAGACATTTTGTGAACTTCAGACATGTGCATATGAATTAAAAACAAATCCTTTCTGTCCCTGTTTCAATAAAATCACTATAACATTCAAGTTCTGATCTGGATCTTTGCTGTATGTTTACTTTTAGTGGTGGCGGGGATCTATATGCCATGTAGGGTTGTGAAGGCACGGCTGTTTTCACAGGTTCAGAATGGTTAAAAAAACAACTTGTGGTTTGTGCTCTAAAAGCTGAATGGAAGCTGTTGTCATCAGTTCAACCACTTCCTGTGAAAGCAGCCTTGGCTCGTTGCACGACATCGTTACACGGAGGGGAGGAAACGCTACATGCAGCTGACGTTCACATTTCACTTCCTTAATGTATGGATTCATACAGCTTGAAGAGCGCAGTGCAGCCGACATGTTGAAATGTATGAAAACTGTGTTCGGTTGTTCTTTTTCTGAACGTGCAAAGTGAACATCACTTGGGCTTTTCACACTTGGTGTCAGTTTAATGGTGTGAATGTTTATGAAGCATTCACACTATAGATCCTTTTTGCTTCTGCTCGTTTTTCGGCTGGATTCTCATCTAGCAGTTTTCAAGCTATTTCAACAATCAATCAAAAATGTTCATCTGTTTCAGGACAATCCTACTATGACTGTTGGTATTGGTGCAACTTTAGCTTTTTGATATATTTAGACTTTTCTGACTTTTTTTCTCATGGAAAATTGATTGAGCTCGTTAACATCCTTCAAATCTTTAGATCTATTTACAACCTTTCACTGCTCATTTAACATTTTGTTCTGCTTCAGCTTCTTTCAGCTTCCTATTGCAAATTAAATAAAACTATTTTCAACTAATTTCAGCTGTTTTTATCAAATGTTGAGCTCCTTTCAGATTGTTTCTGTTAACTAAAGCATTTCTGTGCTTCTTCTAACTTCTTTCCAGTTTCAGTTCGTTAAGCTCCTTTCAGCTGATTTCTAAAAGTTTCTGATTTTTCTGCTACTATTTAGCTTCTTTTATGCACCTTTTTAGCCTTTTTAAGTTAATTTCACATTTTTTGCACTAATTTAAACGGCTTTCTGCCTAATTCAGCAAAAAAGTGTTCTCCCCACTTCCTTCTTGTAATTTCATAAATGCTTTTTTAAGCTATGCTGGTTAAGATTCTCAGTCGTCCAGGACATGATAAATCAAAAAAGGCGTTCAATACAGAACAACTGGACTTTATTTGTAACAGAAGACTTTTTTAAGCTACTATTCAGATGGTTTTTTTGTTGTTGTTGTTGTTGTTGCTAATTTCAGCTTTTTTCAGGTAATGTACACTTTTTAATGCTCTTTTTTTTGTTGCTTCTAGCAGCAAATGTGCTTTCTTTTTTCTTCTGCTGCTTGTTCTACATTTTCACTTTTTTTTGTTGCATTTTAAGATAATTTCAGCTTTTTTCAGATTAGTTTAAGTTTTTTGTAGTGATTTCTCCTGTTTTCAGCCTAATTAACTTATTTAAGGTAATTTCAGCTTGTTGTGCTCCTTTCAGCCTTTTTTCTGCCAGTTTCAGCTTTTTTGGCTATTTTGGCTACTTTTTAGCTGTTTTGTGCTAAATTGAGCTTTTTCAGTAGATTCCACATTTTCTTTATCTCATTTCAGCTCCTTCCAATTTTTTTTGGTAGTTTAAGTTTCTTTCTGCTTTTTCAGCAATTTTTGTTGTTGCTAATTTCAGCTTTTTTTTTTTTTTACATATTTTATGCTAATTTTTACTTATTTAAACGTAATTGGTCAACTATGTGTTCTGTTTTCTTTTGCCAACTTAGGCTTGATCTTCCATTTCAGCTACATTTCAGCATGCTTTAGCTCATTTCGGCTGTTTTTCAGCAAGTTCTTCAGCTTTCACAGTGCATTTTTGCAGGAAATGTAATTTCTCTAGTTATTTTAGATTCAGTCCAGGTTGGTTTCTCAACTACAACAAATATTGCTGTGCAGAAAGGTTTAATATCTGGTGTTTTCCTGTGTTTCTGGCTGGATGTGAGGCCTCATGGCTGAATTTTCTTTCTGTTCACAGAGCCAGGCGGTGTCAGATGGAGGTAAGCAGGAGACATGGAGCTGGCTGCTAATCTTACTTGTACAATCTGAAACACGTCCGTACATGAAACCTTCTGATTCCATCTCGTGCTTTAGTCTTTTCAGCGTTGATGAACGAGTGTCTTTATGATCGTGTTGCAGAGCTGAACATGACTGCACGCGGCTGCGGAGGCAGCAGCTCCAGCCTTCCAGGGACCCCAGGCGGAGACGCCGGCCCCGCCAGCAGCGTGCTGAGCTGGGCCGTCTCCTTTGAGCAGCTGCTGGAGGACCCCTGCGGGGTCCGTAACTTCACGGTGAGAAACACTCGACACAGTTTTGGAGCTTGAACAAGCTTTGAGAAACTTTTTTAAACTTGCTGATGTGTTTTGTTTTGTCAAGAAGAGCTCCCGTGTTCATGCTGCCTGCCCGTTTGTCTGCAGGCCTTCCTGAAGTCAGAAGTGAGTGCAGAGAACATTTTATTCTGGCAGGCGTGTGAGACGTTCAGGAAGATCCCTGCAGACTCTTTGGATGAAGTATGATGGCTGTTTCTACCATTTATTTAATAAATTAGATTGTGGGAGTGGTGGCGCAGTGGTTAGAGAAGGTGGGCCTGTGATCGGAAGATTGCCGGTTCAACTCCCAAACTGCCAACATCAAAATGTGGGTGGGATAGGTGAAACACCTGTCTCCACCCTCCTTTGCCCCACTCTGGGCCCTTGAGCAAGGTATTCAACCCACACCATCTGCTCCCCCGGTGTTCCAGATAGCAGCTCTCTGCTCCACACAGAGGGCTGTGGCAGCTCGGTGGTTGTGTCAGGAAGGTCATCCGGTGTAAAATTAATCGCCAAGTCTTCGTGTGACAGTTCGCTGTGGTGACCCCTGAAGAAGGGAGCAGCCAAAATTTTTTTTTTCAGATTTATTTTTACCCAACATCAGAATCAGAATATCTTTACTGACATTGCCATTGCACCAGGGCACAACACAACATGATTGAATTACGCACATTTGTCTCAAGATGGGCCGAGTGCACGAAGCCGCAGCCATACGGCGCCGCCACAATCTTAGATATGAAAAAAAGGGAAAGATAACATGAGGATAAGTTGTGGTATTACAAAAAAGATCTTTCACATCTTGGCTGTTTAGGCACTATATGAGAAATCAAAAAACTCTACCAGAAAGCATATTTAAGACAAGTCACATATGCATTTTGAGGTTGAGGTAGTGAGATTCTATCCATGAGCCATTTTCAGATAGCAACAGTTCTGTGATGTTACCAGCCGGCATCTCCGATAGCGCTCACAGAAATATTGTTGTAACCCTCTGTTCTGTTTAATAAATACACTCTATAACGATTTACTTACATTTTTTAAGTAGAATGTTTCGTAGTTGTATTAAATACAACTTTTACTGTTGATGAACAACAGTTAATATTTTTCTTTTGACTGCAGTGATGGATGAGCTGGTATTTAAGTGAGCTCTGTGGAGAATTTTTTCTTCTTCTATTTTTAAAATAAATTCTTCTGTTCACAGAATGACAAGTTAGATATTCACCAAGAACGCTCATCTTTCAGGGACATTAGACATTCAGGGTCTTTGCGGATTATTTCACTCGTTGCTACAGGAAGTGCTCCTGTAACTGCACTAAAATCCCTTCATGTAGTTTTACACGATGGGAGATTCTTGGATCAAAAACGAAAGCTTGATGTCAAAATAAAATCTGTGCAGAAAATTGGAATCGTCTCAGCTGTGCCCGTGTGCTTCTACATTTGAACAATTTATAAAGTCTGATGGGGAAGGAACGTTGAAGTTCTTAAAAGTGTCACCCCTGTTGGCAGCTGAGAGCAGCAGCTCGCTCCATCTACATTACCTACCTGTCCGAAAGCGCTCCTGACCCAGTAAACATCGACGACACCGCCAAGATGGAGGAGAAGGACTTGGAGCAGCCCACTCCGGACATGTTCAACCGAGCTCAGACACAGGTCTGCATTAGCTCCTGTCGACTCAGCATCAACGATGACTCGGAGTTTGACTGTTTCACGTTTGTCGTCAGATTTTCAAGCTGATGAAGATGGACAGCTACAGGCGCTTCGTCCGCTCTCCTCTCTACCAGAGCTGCACCTTAGCGAGCGTCGAAGGCAAACTACCACGGCTTTCTGCAGGGCCGAGGCACATGGGGTACATGGGGTCCTGGGAGGACGTGGTCGCCAACATCTCAACGGACACGATGGTAAGACAGACTGTGAAACAAAGAGAACGGCACATTCCTGTTTGGTCTTTGCTGTAAAATTGTACATTTTATTCTTTAAACAGAACAATAAGTCAGACTCCCTGTTGGGTGGGAAGAGAGCCTCGGAGAAACGGCAACAGAACAGAGGATCCTGGGGAGGTAGTGCCGTCTAATATTTTTTGTGCCTCGATGCTAGTACGCTAAGAAACATATAGTTTTTGTCTAATTTGTCTTGTTTTTGTTGTTGTTTTATTTGCTACTGAAGATCCATCCAATGACCAAGTCTCAGGAGGTTTAAAAGACTCCCATCTATCAGTGAAGTCCACCAGCAGTGTGGAGCTTGGCGCCCTCCACAGGCAGCCTCCGGTACGTACATCAGAGACAAAAACTCTGAACTCAAGCTGCTATAATTTAGTTTTTTTAATTAAAAGCACAAGAGAAAGTGTAGTTTTGAATACAGGTAGTCCCCGAGTTACGACGGAGTTCCATTCCTACATGACGTCGTATCTCGAATTTCGTCGTAAGTCGGAAAATGCGTCCAAACTGCACCTTATACGTACAATTCTGCATTTTACCAAGCACTTAGCCTATCCTAACACAGTACCCTACATAATTATCAAAAAACACATACATTTGGAGCCATAATGAAGGGAAAAAAGAGTTAATAACCTACTGGGAGCTGGTGAAGCCTTCCTCCGCCTGTTAGCATGTTAGCTCGGTGTTCCTCCAACATCTGAGGCTGCCTGTAGTTCGCGCGGTCCAGACTGTTTACAGTAAGCCCTGTTAGCATGTTAGCTCCATACATTTGGAGCCATAATGAAGGGAAAAAAGAGTTACTGGGAGCTGGTGAAGCCTTCCTCCGCCTGTTAGCATGTTAGCTCGTTGTTCCTCCAAGCTCTGCAGCTGCTTGTAGTTTTCATTGTTTCGTGCGGTCCAGAGCTTTACAGTAAGGTCCATTAGCATGTTAGCTCGTCCCTCCTCGTCGGCCTACCTGTCCAAGGTCTTCAGGTCCGGCCCTCTGCCGTCAAGCTACTGCTGTCAAAACCAGAAGGAACTCGGAACTCTGCTTTCAAAATAAAATAATTCAAAATATATATATTTTTTAATGGGAGATGCGTGACGTAACTGCGAGACGTCGTACATCAAGGCCGTCGTAAGTGGAGGACTACCTGTAGATTGATTTGATTTTCTCTGGGTTCTGTAGAATGGCCATTCCAGCCCTCGCTTGTCTGACCGGTGGGGTGGAAGTGGAGGTCGTGTTGGGGTGGAGGGAGGTTACTGCTGTGTCTACCTGCCGGACGGGAGCGCCTCTCTGGCCCCCACAAGAGACGGCCAACAGATCAAAGACATGCTGGCTAGTCTGTGTGAGAAGAGAGGCTTCCCACTGAAGGACGTGGCCATTTATCTTAACGGCAAGAACAAGGTGACTGGACTAAAACTGAAGTTCCCACAATCCTCCACTCCAACAGTGTTTGTGAGACCAGATGACCTCAAAATGACCTTGACTTCTTCCCGTCTGAGACTTGATCTCCATCTCTCCTGCAGCCCTTGTTGCTGGACCAGGACTGCTCCGTGCTGAGAGATCAGCAGGCCACTCTCGAGCTCTGGGTGACGTTTGCGTGAGTCAGCCGAGTCTCTTCCTTTTTTTTTTTCTCCCACTCCTGTGTTAGTCACCACAGCTTTCACGCCCACTACAGCAGGCCACATTTCACCAGATGAAAGGGTAATATGAAACAGACCAACTCTTTAGTTGTGTGGATGTTTATGAAGCATTCACACTATTGTGATCCCTTTTTCTTCTGTACGTTTTTCAGCATCTTTCTTGTTCCACAATTTTTGTGCCATTTCAACATATAAATCAGAACGTTCAGCTCAGGAGAAGGGTGCTACTTTTGGTATAGGTGCAACATTAGCTTTTTGAAATATTTAGCCTTTTTTGCCATTTAATTCCTCATAGAAAAAGAATTGAGCTCATTTTACATCATTCAAATTTTTTAGATCTGTTTACAGATTTACTGCTCCTTTCACATTTTGTTCTGGTTCAGCTTCTTGCAACTTCATTGTGCAAATAAAAAATTCAGCTAATTTCAGCTGATTTGTACTCCTTCTGGCTTCTGCTTTATTCTGCTAACTACAACATTTTTGTGCTTCTTCTAACTTATTTCTGCTAATTTCAGCTGGTTGTGCTCCTTTCATCTTATTTCTGCAAGTTTAAACTATTTCTATTTCAGCTACTATTTAGCAGTTTTTAATACTAATTTGAGCTTTTTCAACTAATTTTGTATTTCTTTGCACTCATTGAAACTTTTTTCCAGCCTAATTTAGCAAAAATTGCTCTCTCTACTCAGTTCTGGTAATGTACGCTTCTTTCTGTACTTTTAACTACTATTTAACTTCTTTTGTTTTTGCAAATTTCTGTTTTGTTTTCAGATAATTTCCACTTTTTGGTGCTAATTTCTGCTTAATTAAGCCTAATTCAGCACAGTTGTCCTCTTTCCATTTTCTTCTGGTAATTTAGGCTTCTTTCTGCTACTATTTAGCTTTTTTTTTTGCAAATTTATGCTCTTTTCAGATAAAAAAAAGTGTTTCGTGGCAATTTCTGCTATTCCAGCCCAATTAACTTTTTCCTATTAATTTCAGCGTGCTATGCTCCTTTCAGCTTATTTCTGCTATTTTGTTATTTCAGCTACTATTTAGCTGTTTATGTTAATTTTAGTTTTTTCAGCTACCATAATTCCCCTTTTGTTGCAGTCATTTCAACTTTTTTCAGCCTAATTCAGCAAAAATGTACTCCTTCCACTTCCTTCAGGTAATTTAAGCTTCTTTCTCCTTTTTTTTGCTATTTTTCAGCTGTTTTTGTTTGCTGCTAATTTCAGCTTTTTTCCCGATAATTTCCACCTTTTTTTTGTGGCTCATTTATGCTTCTTTCAATCTAATTCAGCAAATATGTATTATTTCTGATTTCTTTTCCTAATTTAGGCTTGTTCTTCCAATTTGGCTACATTTCAGCATTTCTTTTAGCTAATTTCAGCTGTTTTTCAGCAAGTTCTTCAGCAACAAGCATTCACAATGCATTTTCAAAGGAATTTCTCTAGTTCAATAGGTTGTCAAATGAATTCAAGAATGATTCTTGTCAGCTTCCTTTGACTGATTTTAATCAATGTATGCGGTGCGGGTGCAGTGATGTGTGTTTGTGTTGCAGACTGGAGATTGCTTTTACCAGCAGAACAGTGGGGATCAAGGTGAAGTCCAGTAAGACTCTGCAGGAAGCCCTCTCTGTGGTGATGCAGAAACACCAGCTCAAACCTCAGGAGGCCGTGGTCACCATGGTGAGTGTGTTGCACGCCAAGCCTGCTCTTAGTGAGTGGATGATTAACAGTTTCTCTGCGATGTAAAAGAGTTAAAATATATCCTCGGTGGATTTAAAGTTGTGTCCTGAACCCCGAGTGCTTTGAATAAAAAGTCAGGCAGGAACAAACTGAATGATTCAGTTATTGTGTGATTGTTTCTAAAGCTTACCTTCACTGCATTGTTTTTCTGTAGGTTTTTCTGTTGTTTCTGTGCAGTTTCAACACCTCACATCATTACATTAAGCTCATTCAGGACCTTCCCGCTACAACTTTTGCAGTTTAGAAACATTTATCTTTTTCAGCCGTTTTCCTCTTTGAAAATGAATGGAGCTCTTTTTAATTCAGAGAGGAGCCTGATAACTGAAAAATCTTCCTCCCATTCTGCTTTTGGAAACTCTAGGAAGTAAGCCTGAAGTCTGAGAGCTATAGTTCTCTGTTAGGAAAATATGGACCAATAAGAGCTGTAATATAAGATGGAGCTAGGTTGTTGAGAGCGTTGTAGGTTAGAGGTAAGATTTTGAATTCAATTCAGAATTTCAGAACCATCCATACACCCTTCAAAACACTCTGATGTATGCTCAGAAATCCAAATCCAAAAAAGCTAAGTCTGGTCTTCTGGACATTCAAAAAACAAAACAAAACAAAAAAAACTGTAGAAACGTTTCGTCTTTCGTCCGAAAGACTTCCTCAGTCTGAGAAGCTGAGTTCAGCTCAGTCTTATAAATAGCACCCTCTCACAGTGGATCAACCAGTTGGCTGATGACAGCCGAAACCAGCTGCTCACATGATCAAGGAGGACCATCAGCCTGATGATGGATCGTTAACACCCTGATGGTTGTTTGCTATTCACAGAGGGCTGAGTGATACTAGCAATAACAGCATTGTAAGAGGGGGACAGTTGAACCCGGAGGCCTCCACCTCTGTTTAATGATGGACGGTTTCTTTTCACAAAGATGGCCTCCTTTACTCCTCTCTCAAACCATCGTTCCTCTCTATCAAGGATGTGAACATCTTCATCCCTGAAAGAGTGACCGCTGGCCTGGAGATGAGTGTAGACCGCAGAGTCCTGACCTGATGATGTTGATCTTCTGTGCTGGGCCATCCTTTTGGCCAGTGGCTGTTTAGTTTCCCCGATATAAGACTGATCACAGCCCTCCTGACACTGAACAGCATACACAATATTACTCTGTTTGTGCCGGGGGACTGGATCTTTGGGATGAACCAGTCTTTGCCGTAATGTATTTTGGGGTTTAAAAGCCACTGGGACGTTGTGTTTAGAAAATAAACGTCTCAATGTCTCTGAAACTCCCGCAACATACGGAATGACCACTGGTCTGGGTCTGGGTTCCTTCTTTTCACCTGATGGCTGGCTGGAGTCCTGTTTGGGTTTCTTCTCTGCTTTCAGGAAGGCCCAGTTAGGATATCCACATTTCTCTAGAGCCTGTTTTGTGTGTGATTTCTCCTTCTGTCTGGCGCCTAAGTTAGTGGGGACGCTGTCTGCTCTGTGGTACAGAGTCCTGATGACTCCTAACTTGTGCTCCAGAGGGTGATGGGAGTCAAACTGTAAATACTGGTCTGTGTGGGTGGGTTTGCGGTACACCTCAGTTTGCAAATTTCCTCTATCAGAAACTGAGACCTCACAGTCCAAGAAAGCCAACCTGCCATTTTTTACATCTTCTCGTGTGAACTTGATATATTTATCCACAGAGTTGATGTGATCAGTGAAATGTTGGACTTCCTGAGATTTAATTTTAACCCAGGTGTCGTCAACATACCTGAACCAATGACTTGGTGGTCTCCCTGAAAAGGATGTCAAAGCTCTCTTTTCTACCTCCTCCATGTACAGGTTGGCAACAATAGGAGAAACTGGAGACCCCATAGCACACCCATGTTTCTGCCTATAATATTGCTCCCCATATGTGAAGTAGGTTGACTGCAGGCACAGTTTCAAGAGTTGACACAGTTGCTCTGTGGAAAGTGTGGTCCTGCTGTTCAGAGTGGTGTCTGATTTTAACCTTAAACAGACCACCTCTACTGCCTCATCAACAGGAATGCACGTAAAGAGTGATGTGACATCAAAAGAGACCATTGTTTCATCAGTCTCCATGATGACATCCCTCACCTTATCCACAAAGTCCATGGTGTTCTGTATGTGGTGTTCTGAGCTTACAGTTTTTTTTGCTTTGTTTTGTTTTGTTTTTTGAATGTCCAGAGGACCAGACTTAGCTTTTTTGGACCTTGAAATGTTTAGATGTGATCACAGAAAACTGAACGGTACTCTATTTAACAGCATTTCTATTCCATAATGAAAGATGTGTCCTCTACTCCCTCACAGCTGCGACTGTGTCAGAAAATGTCCAAAATGAATCCTTCTCTCTTTGTTCCAGGTGGGAAGTGACGAGCCCTTGAACTTGAGCAGCTCTGTTTACAGTCTGGCCAATAAGACGATCAGACTGGACAAAACAAAAGGTCACTATTTCTTTAAAACAACCAGACATTTGCTTTAAATTGGACCGGACAAAACTGTTTCTGCAGCCTTTCGACTGATGTTCTGCACAGCTCCCTGAAAAGCACAACCACAGGGTTAGAGGGAGTCTGATGACTAACTTAAAGTGGAATTATCATGTAGCGGCAGTCGCTCCATCAGCTGTGTGAGCTTCGTGTGCTTAGCTGCAGGAGTGTCTTTTTCTTCGCACTTACCGTATTTTTCAGTCTATAAGGCGCACCGGATTATAAGTAGGGATGGGGCCGATCCGGTATCATATCGGCATCCGATACCAGCATAATTTACGTATTGGATTTTTGATCCAACCTGCCGATATTTTCCGATCCATGATGCACGTTGGCTTCAAGCTATGGAATGGATTTCCTGAACGGAGGCGTGTCTCATGTACCCAGAGTAACAAGACCCGCCTCAAATTCAGGAAATCCATTTCATAGTTTGCAGCCAGCTACAGCGTGAAGACTGAGTGAGTACTCAGTTGGGCTTGTTTTGGTGAGTAGCATCTTAGCTAGTGTTACGTGGGCACACTTTTTTCAGTCTTTCGTTTGTTTGTTATTTTTATTTTTGGCACCTTTTTGACAGTTCACTGGTGAAGGGGGCGGGGCTCAGCCACACAAGTGGTTTTAGCTGAGCTGGCAGCACACCTGGGGGTGATGAGAAGATTGATTGACTGCAGAGATGGATTGATGGAGTAGCGTGTGTTGGGAGCGGCTGTGAGGCTTTTGGGCTGTGGGAGCTGCTATGTGAAAACGTGTAAAGGAAGGATTTCAATTTGAGACGGTGCGGGTGGACTCTGGGGGAACAGAGTCCTCACCTCGGGCTGATCACCCAGAGGGGGGCGTCGGATGTTTTGGCCGGGAGGAAGAGGAAAAGTTTGTCCTGGATGAACGGCTGGACGCAGTAATGTACCGGGGAGTTTACACGCCTGCTGGCTGGGAGGAACAGGGTTTGTCCTGATGAACCGGCTGGACAGTGGGGAGTTTACACGCCTACAGAAATCAACCACCTACAGGAAAATCACAAGTGGTGCGTTTTTAAGAAAAGAGGAAAACTATAAAGAAAAGCAAAAACAACAATTAATGAACAGATCATCTGACGGATGAAGCACCGTGCGGGCTCGCCCTTTTAAAGATGTCAGCTGGTGGAGAAACTCTGATCAGACATCTTAAGGTAAGCCCCAAACCTCACTCTGTGTTCTGTCAGGTGCCTGTTTAGTTTCTTTCTTTTCTTTTTTTCTTATCACACACTTTTAGTTGCGACCACTACTCTCCATTAAGATAAGAACGAGCTAGGAAGGGAAGTAGTTTCGTAACAAGTGGGGGCTCGTCCGGGATCTGAAACTTTGGAAGCAAATATGGAGTGGAAAAGCTGCCATAAATTACATGAAAATTATATTGGTGTTTCGTTGATTCCTGTTGAAAATAGTGATAAATTAAGGAGGAATTTAAAGTTTAAGAATTTCTAAAAGAGGAGTTTTAAACTTTTTTGGTTTAGTGTGATTTTATTTATTTTTTGTTTGGTTTAATTGTTTTTATTTTTTATTTATTTATTTTTGTCACCATGGGGAATATGTTTGGGAAAGAAGAGATGAGGAAATTTATGGTGGGTTTGGACACAGCAGGAAAGACAGATATTCTGTACAAACCTAAATTTGGAGAGATGGTGACGTCCATCCCCACACTAGGTTTTAATGTAGAGACTGTTGAGTACAAAACCATCAGTTTTGCAGTTTGGGACGTTGGCTGAGGACGAGCTCTGTGATGCTGTACGTTAATGTTTGCTAGTGTCAAACTGTCAAGCATGCGATGGATGGGATGAAGATATAGGACATTTTATTGGGCTAGAATTATACTAGCCCATCTGTGTTCAACAGAGAAGATATAAAATATATAAAAAAAATATATGGATATTTTTTTTTTGTTTAGGTGGGGAAGTGTTACGTGGGCACACTTTTTTCAGTCTTTTGTTTGTTTGTTATTTTTATTTTTGGCACCTTTTTGACAGTTCACTGGTGAAGGGGGCGGGGCTCAGCCACACAAGTGGTTTTAGCTGAGCTGGCAGCACACCTGGGGGTGATGAGAAGATTGATTGACTGCAGAGATGGATTGATGGAGTAGCGTGTGTTGGGAGCGGCTGTGAGGCTTTTGGGCTGTGGGAGCTGCTATGTGAAAACGTGTAAAGGAAGGATTTCAATTTGAGACGGTGCGGGTGGACTCTGGGGGAACAGAGTCCTCACCTCGGGCTGATCACCCAGAGGGGGGCGTCGGATGTTTTGGCCGGGAGGAAGAGGAAAAGTTTGTCCTGGATGAACGGCTGGACGCAGTAATGTACCGGGGAGTTTACACGCCTGCTGGCTGGGAGGAACAGGGTTTGTCCTGATGAACCGGCTGGACAGTGGGGAGTTTACACGCCTACAGAAATCAACCACCTACAGGAAAATCACAAGTGGTGCGTTTTTAAGAAAAGAGGAAAACTATAAAGAAAAGCAAAAACAACAATTAATGAACAGATCATCTGACGGATGAAGCACCGTGCGGGCTCGCCCTTTTAAAGATGTCAGCTGGTGGAGAAACTCTGATCGGACATCTTAAGGTAAGCCCCAAACCTCACTCTGTGTTCTGTCAGGTGCCTGTTTAGTTTCTTTCTTTTCTTTTTTTCTTATCACACACTTTTAGTTGCGACCACTACTCTCCATTAAGATAAGAACGAGCTAGGAAGGGAAGTAGTTTCGTAACACTAGCAGCTAGCTGACTTTTCATCGTAACATGTCCGCTGTGTGGAAGTATTTTACACTAATGTTTCCCCTACATGACTTGCCATGGCTGGGCGCTCGTCTCATCCGTGAGACACGTCCTGAGCTGCGCAGCGCTTGTACTGACTAGGGGTTGAACGAGTACATAATTTTTAAGCTCGATATTAACATAAAAAAACTTGAGTGACACTCGATTAGTCAATGACGTCACAGTGTCTTAGGATGCAAAATAAATACCGGTAAATAAATATAAATGCATAAAAACGTCTTTACAAAAAGAAAAAAAAGACCAACAAAACATTGGGAGCATTTATTATGCTCCTATAATTTATCATACTGCAGATAAGTCACAGGAAAAACAAAATTATGAGTTATTATTATTACTGTCATAGTGAAAGGAACGTGTCAAAAACGAAACTTATTTAAAACAGTGGGGCGTTGACTCCGTGCGGCCTCTCTCAGCCTCTAGTGCTGCACTTAGGTGTACTTTTAGAGATTATTGTGTTTAGAGGTTTTTAATAGTTCTAGAGATATGAATATTTGTTGCTTTTTGTTTGTGAAATGAGAGAGAGGAGGAAGCCGTTTCGTCCGTTACATATGTGACCTGCAATGCAACACTGCCCCCTGCTGTCACAATCTACTACGGTGGTGAGAGAAAAGAAAATCAACACGAAGTAGCGCATTTTATAAAATTATAAACTGTTTTACCTTTTTGACTGGGCCTGCTCCATTAACATCCGTGCGCACAAAGGAATCCATTTTGTAGCGTCTGCTAAAAGCTAAAAGCTACACCGCGCTCGGTTCGGATCATGTGAAATGTGACGTAATGACGTCAGTGCGACGTGATGATGTCACTACGGGTATTCGAGGTGGACAAAAAAGCCTCGATAGAAGTCAAAGCACTCGATCTGTCGATAACTCGGTTACTCTATTAAAGCACTAATACTGTCAGATTTGGGGTGGGTGGGGCAGATATAAAGCCGTGCGCAGTTTAGGAGCAGGGCAGAGGAGAGAGACAAACATTTCAGCAGCGCTGCCTGTACAGTTTCTTTTGGTAGGGGAGGGTAAGACAG
>JBBPBX010019059.1:0-2500 GCA_038048925.1 Garcialebias charrua
TGAGCAGCCGCGGATCGCCCCGCGATGGCTCCAACAACGCCGCCCGAGATGCTAACGACAGCAGCTAACAGAGCAGCAAACACAGGCGAAGATACCGAGCCGACATGCCGCGGAGGGGCCATCTACGGCCGGGAGCTCGCCGCAAATGTCCGCCTGGCAGTCGGGGGACACCGAGCTAATGCGGAGATACAAAGCCGATGCCTGAGCAGCCGCGGATCGCCCCGCGATGGCTCCAACAACGCCGCCCGAGATGCTAACGACAGCAGCTAACAGAGCAGCAAACACAGGCGAAGATACCGAGCCGACATGCCGCGGAGGGGCCATCTACGGCCGGGAGCTCGCCGCAAATGTCCGCCTGGCAGTCGGGGGACACCGAGCTAACGCGGAGATACAAAGCCGACAGCCTTTTTGAATGAACTGACATGCTAACCAGTGCTGCTAATAGCGGGGCCTAACCGTAGCTAACGCTGAGCAGTTGTTTTGGATGGAGGACATCGCGGAGAAACGGCTTTCAGTAAGTTTTTTTTTTTTTTATGGCTCCAAATGTATGAAGTTAAGAAGCTAACAGTCATTCTTTTAAACAGTTTTGTCCACGTGTGTGCGTGTGGAGCGTAAGGAAGCTGGGGGAGCTCGCACCCGAGCTAAATACTAAAAGACGAAGGCAGGCTTTGACCAGCTCAAAGTAAGACATTATATTTTTTATTTATTGTACAGTACAGTATTCATTTACTGTACAGTTCTGTGCATGTTCATGGCCTAGTATGTCTGCTTGTTCAGTCTCATGCCATTAAATATGTGTGCGGCGCTCCGTTAGCGGTATAGCCGCGACCTATGTCAGAAACGCGGACCTACGACAGGCAGGTGTTTTTGGTCCGCGAGGTACGACAAAATCGACCTAAGTCACACACGTAGGTCCCTATCCCTGACGTAACTAGAGGGCTACCTGTATATACATACAGCAAACCCTCGACCTACGTCACCTGCGACCTACGGCAACTCAGACTTACGATTTTATCATATTTAATAAAAATATGATTAAAAAAAAAAAAAAAAATTTTTTTTTTTTTTTTTTTGTGTTTAAATGTTATTAATTTCATGTGTATAGCACTTTGTTGCAGCTGTGGTTGTTTTAAATGGCTTTATAAATAAAGTATAATTATTAATATTTCGTTTTTAATTACAATTTGATCGTATTTACGCAACTTCCGGTCGTTTCCGGTCGTCTACTGCGGTCAATGGAGCTCCAGTTGGTGGCGGTAATGCGCTTAATTTGAGTTCGCCAACCGCCAATAACCTCTATAGAAGAAGAAGAAGAATGGAGCTCTAGACGCTCCTGTCAGCTGGCTTTAGAGGACCGTGTGTCCGTTCAGGGTTGCCTCATACGGATAAATTTGCTGGAAACACTCGGTCAACTCTGTGGACGTCTCAGGTCCGGAGGAGCAGCCGCGGATCGCCCCGCGATCGGCGGCCACAACGCCGCCCGACATGCTAACGACAGCAGCTAACAAAGCAGCTAACACAGGCGAAGACACCGAGCCGACATGCCGCGGAGAGGCCATCTGCGGCCGGGAGCTCGCCGCAAATGTCCGCCTGGCAGTCGGGGGACACCGAGCTAATGCGGAGATACAAAGCCGATGCCTGAGCAGCCGCGGATCGCCCCGCGATGGCTCCAACAACGCCGCCCGAGATGCTAACGACAGCAGCTAACAGAGCAGCAAACACAGGCGAAGATACCGAGCCGACATGCCGCGGAGGGGCCATCTACGGCCGGGAGCTCGCCGCAAATGTCCGCCTGGCAGTCGGGGGACACCGAGCTAATGCGGAGATACAAAGCCGATGCCTGAGCAGCCGCGGATCGCCCCGCGATGGCTCCAACAACGCCGCCCGAGATGCTAACGACAGCAGCTAACAGAGCAGCAAACACAGGCGAAGATACCGAGCCGACATGCCGCGGAGGGGCCATCTACGGCCGGGAGCTCGCCGCAAATGTCCGCCTGGCAGTCGGGGGACACCGAGCTAATGCGGAGATACAAAGCCGATGCCTGAGCAGCCGCGGATCGCCCCGCGATGGCTCCAACAACGCCGCCCGAGATGCTAACGACAGCAGCTAACAGAGCAGCAAACACAGGCGAAGATACCGAGCCGACATGCCGCGGAGGGGCCATCTACGGCCGGGAGCTCGCCGCAAATGTCCGCCTGGCAGTCGGGGGACACCGAGCTAACGCGGAGATACAAAGCCGACAGCCTTTTTGAATGAACTGACATGCTAACCAGTGCTGCTAATAGCGGGGCCTAACCGTAGCTAACGCTGAGCAGTTGTTTTGGATGGAGGACATCGCGGAGAAACGGCTTTCAGTAAGTTTTTTTTTTTTATGGCTCCAAATGTATGAAGTTAAGAAGCTAACAGTCATTCTTTTAAACAGTTTTGTCCACGTGTGTGCGTGTGGAGCGTAAGGAAGCTGGGGGAGCTCGCACCCGAGCTAAATACTAAAAGACGAAG
>JBBPBX010019059.1:7500-44875 GCA_038048925.1 Garcialebias charrua
TATTTTTCCTCATTACTCACAACAAGCTCTTCTTGGACCTGCTCCCACCTGTCCCTGGAAAAGTTCAGAGTTCAGTCATCACAGACTTCTTTGCTGTAGGTGATCTGGCAAATTTCCCTGAAGCGGAAGAAGTCAACTGCTATCTCTGTCCCAGACTGGAAAAAAAAAAAACACAAAGAGAAAGAAGCTCAGAGGTAGGGCTGGACGATATGGCCAAATTTTTTATCACGATATAGTTCTTAATTTCGGTCGATAACGATATAATTCGATATCGATATAAACAATATAAAAGCCTAAAAAAAAACTATAAACTATACAAATAAATTAATGTTCACCTTGTATTTGTATTTAGCCTCCAAAAAGATGGAAATCACCATCAAATAAACATAAACTTCTCAACCCAATAATTCTCATTTGGGTCATCTGGACAGTTTATTTTTTATAGAAACGTTTCACCCTCCATCCTCCATCCAGTTTCTATAAAAAAGAAACTGTCCAGATGACCCAACTGAGAATTATTGGATTTGGTACCTGGATTATTGAGCATGAACTTTCTTGCCATAAAATTCTCAACTGTGTCAATATTAATAGTTTTAACTTTAAACATCTTTAAAATTTACAGCATTGAAATTTATAGTTAATTAAATAAAACTTTTGGGTGTTGTTATTTATAAGAAGCTGACATAAAAATCTCATGGAAATTACTTAAAGAATAAAAATAACAAAATCAATTGCATTACTGTATAAAGTAAAATAGTTTTTGAATGACAAAGTTTTGAATATATTGTATAATGTAATGATTGTTCCATATTTAATCTGTTGTATTGAAGTTTGGGGAAAAGCATGTAAAACTATTACAAACCCTGTTTTTATTTTATAAAAAAGAGCTATAAGAATTATTAGTAGGAAGTGCTATGGTCACCCAACAAATATTTCATCAGTTTAAATTATTAAAATTTTATGATTTGGTTGAACATAGTATTTTACAAGTCATGTATAAAACTAAAAAAAAAATACCCCCCAAATATTCAATTAAAATTTGTTTAAAGTTATTAAACCCTGAAGGGAATGTAAATGTTTGTAAAACCTCCATTTAGAACTAGTGTGAAGGAGCTGAGTTGTAAATCAGGAAACAAGATTGTGTTGACTTGATATCACCATAAACATTTCTAAAACTATTTATATGTTTTAAAAGATGATTAAATCAAAGTTGTTGGGAAGGTGTGGTGCAGGTGAAATGAAGGTTGATGTTTGTTTGTAGTTATTTTGTATTTTTTAAACAAGGGGCAGATATTATAACACTATTTTCGTCTTTCTGCACATTTTCAGTGTTTTTTCTTCTTCTGATGAATTTGTTTTATTTTGAATTAAAAAAAACATGCAGAGCTGGGGCTGTTTGTTTACATCGTAGTTTCAGGGACACGTTGGCTCAAACTTTATTGTTCTTCATCTTCTGACTCTCATCATATTATATCGAGTGGAAACTCTTCACATTAAACAAGTTAGATGTTCCCACCGCTAGTTAGAACGACTCCGTCACGTTTTGAAAAATAAACAAACCGAGGACTCGCTGCAGATGAGACCTGCAGTTTAACAAAACCGAACTACGTCCACACCGACAAATTAGTCTTTCCTCTCATCAGTGATGTCGTCTCTTTCTCTTCGCTTGTGAAACTTTGTTCAGTCACATTCTGACGGTCATGAGCACTCGTTTGACTCGTTTTGAAGCGAAAACTTAACGCGCTTTGGAGACTAGCTTAGCTTTTAGCCTGCTACCGCTAACGCCTGCTGCTGGAGTGAGCGCTGCGTAACAACGACGTCACCACGCACGTTTTGTGTCACAGCTTTTTCTGTCCGGGCGGGTTGTAGAAGCAGCCGCTCCAACCCGAACAGAAACAGAAAAACGTCAATGAAACGTTGTAAAATCCTATCGAAATATCGAAAATATGCTTAAACTTCATATCATCGTTATTGAATAAAAGTATATCGCGATATTTATCGTTATTGAATTATCGTCCAGCACTACTCAGAGGTGACAGGGCCTTCTCAGTTGCAGGTCCAAGACTGTGGAATGAGTTGCCACTGAGTGTCAGGCAGGCTCCCTCACTCACAGTGTTTAAGTCTCGCGTAAAAACCCACTTCTATTCTCTCGCCTTTAACACTATGTCATTTGTTTTGATCCTCTCTGTAATATACACTGTTCACAATTTTAGTTAGTTTCTGTTGTTATTTCTATCAATATTTTGTTTTTATTTTTTGTTTTTCCTGTCTGCTTTGCTTGTTTGTTTCTATTGTACAGCACTTTGGTTGGCCTTGTCTGTTTAAGTGCTCTAAAAATAAAGTGGTATGGTATATACAATTTCAAATGTTTATTTCTTTTAATGTTGAAGGTTTTTCTGATAACTAATGAAAACCCTAAATTCAGTATCTCAGAAAATTGGGATATTACTTAGACCACTGGGGAAAAAATTTGGATTTTTAGAAATGTTGACCAACTAAAAAGTATGAACATGAAAAGTATGAGCATGTACAGCATCAATACTTAGTTAAGATTCCTTTTGTCTGGATTACTGCAGCAATGCGTCGTGGCATGGAGTCGATCAGTCTGTGCCACTGCTCAGGTGTTATGAGCCCAGGTTATTCTTGCAGATTTAATTTTCCAACAGGACTTGGCACCTGCACATAGTGCCAAAGCTACAAGTACCTGGTTTAAGGACCATGGTATCCCTGTTCTTAACTGACCAGCAAACTCGCCTGACCATAATCCCATAGAAAATCTTTGAAGTATTGTGAAGAAGAAGATGTGATACACCAGAGCCAACAATTCAGAAGAGCTGAAGGCCACTATCAGAGCAACCTGGGCTCTCATAACACCTGAGCAGTGACACAGACTGATGGACTCCATGCCACGCCGCGTTACTGCATTAATCCAGGCAAAAGGAGCCACAACTAAGTATTGATGCTGTAAATGCGCATACTTTTCATGTTCATACTTTTAAGTTGGTCAACATTTCTAAAAATATTTATTATTATTTTTTATTGGTCTTAAGTAATATTCTAATCAAATTTAGGGTTTTCATTAGTTGTCAGTTATAATCATCAACATTAGAAGAAATAAACATTTGAAATATATCAGTCTGTGTGTAATGAATGAATATAATACAGTATACAAGTTGCACTTTTTGAAAGGAATTACTGAAATAAATCAACCTTTTCATGATATTCTACTTGTATGACCAGCACCAGTATGTCAATGAACAGTATCCTGAGAAAACAGACCAGTCATCAATTCATTTTGTCACGACTTAAGGTTTGAACAAGGGGAAGTCCTATAAGTATTTTGCCAATCATTTCGAAAATTGCAGAGAAATGGGTTGCTCTGCAGTTAACAGAGCATTTGAATGAAAGCCCAACTTCTCTCCATCCCATGCAATTCGGGTTTAGGAAGTATCACTCTACAGAGACAGCCACCTGTTACCTTCTGGAAAATCTAAAACAGCTTCTAGATCAGGGCGGCTTTGTGGGTGCTGTGTTCCTTGACCTGAAACGTGCTTTTGACACAATCAACCACAACATTCTTCTTGCTAAACTAACTCATTTTAATCTAAAAAAGCTAAGTCTGGTCCTCTGGACATTCAAAAAACAAAACAAAACAAAGCAAAAAAATGTAGAAACGTTTCGTCTTTCGTCCGAAAGACTTCCTCAGTCTGAGGTGCTGGGTTCAGCTCAGTCTTATAAATAGCACCCTCTCACAGTGTTACACAACCAGTTGGCTGATGACAGCCTGAAACCAGCTGCTCACATGATCAAGGAGGGCCATCAGCCTAACCCCAAAATTACACCACACGCGGCTCCGCCCCGCTCCGGTCCGCAGGTCACAGCTGAGCGATTCCAAAGCCCACTGCCTCCGCTCCGCTCAGGTCCGCCTGGATGCGCCGCTCCGAGACACGTGCGAGATCGCGCGATAAATCAAGTGATAAATAAGTAAGTCAGAACAAAACAATTCATTCGGTGGAAGAAGGAGAACAACTGTAGAGAGACTGCTGCCTTGATCTTCTCTCGTAAATGAGCTACATGGTTTGAGCAACAGGAAGTGATGTTTACATTTCAGAATAAAATACTTTTTTATTTATTTATTTCTTGTATTGCGTTTGTAGGCGTAGTCATAGTCATAAATATAATAGTTTAGTCATAGAATAGTCATAAATGATAGTTTGACAGCATTTTTGTACAAATAAATCCGTATAGAGCTAGGATTAGTCCGCCCGTGGTGATTTTATTTTGTAAATACGGAAGTTGTGCTCGTTCCTTTTCCTGTTGGTGCGACGTAATCTTCAAAAGTTGACTCCGGCACAGCTCCGGCGTCCGGCAGAAATAGAAAAATTTCTAATTTTGACGGACTGCCGTCCGCTCGCCGCTGCTCGCCGCCGCCGTGCGGAGCCAGTGTAAACTCTGTCATTGATTATAAAGGGTGCGTATTTGCTGCGGAGGTCGGACCGGAGCGGGGCGGAGCCGTAACGCGTGTGGTGTAATTTTGGGGTAACAATGTGAGCAGCTGGTTTATATATTTAGTATAATTGAACTATGTTCGTTTTTGCAAACGAAATGTTAAATTAATGAAAAATCCATTCTAAATTGGTTTAAAATTTGCGCCGTGTTTCTCCCTAAACTTCCGGTATTTTCCGTCACGTGATCATGACGTAATGTCCAGATACTGCTCCAACGCGCACATTGAAAAACAATGGAGGGGCATACAAACGCATCCGTCGAATTTAGCAATTTAAAAGTTTAGATTTTAGCGATTTGTCTTCAGTGAAGCCAAAGTTATTTCGAGTGGTCAAAAAGAAACAGCAGGTTATAATTTTTTTTTCTGCTGCTGCTGTTTTTTGTAGGGTTTTCACGTTCAGGAAGTGAGCAAGTGTGTCATGGAGTTTACAGCAGCTGTTGACAAGGCTGAAGGCTTCTACAACATCTAAATTGTTTACACAGCACTGAAATGGTAATATATTAATTAATGTTTCTAATAATTATTCAACATTAATTTATAGTTTAAAAAATGAGTCCCTTTTAAAATATCTGTTAAATATTTTAATGTTTATTCTAACATACGTTCTGAAAAACATCATTCATATTTCCAGTTGTAATTTGCATGTTTACATGTACTAAAATTTAGTACATGTAAACATTTTTTTATATTTAGTGAACATTTAGTAACTAAATGTTCACTAAATATAAAAAAAAATGTTTATATGTCAATCATTAAATTTAAAAATAAATTTATATCAAATAACGTCAAAAAAACATAAATTTCCATCGCTGGATCATCACTGTGTATTTGTTTTCAGCTGTTTTAATAAAAATATCAGTTTGTGTTTTCAGATTTCCATGTCTCCAGTCCATCACAGAGACACCTGAACAGGTCTCCAGTCCATCAGAGACACCCTGGACCATTCTCCAGTCCATCACAGAGACACCTGGACAGGTCTTCAGTCTGTCACATTGACACCCTGGACAATTCTCCAGTCCATCACAGAGACACCTGGACAGGTCTCCAGTCCATCACAGAGACACCTGGACAGGTCTCCAGTCCATCACAGAGACACCTGGACAATTCTCCAGTCCATCACAGAGACACCCTGATGCACGCTGAATAATCCACGTAGAAATATCTTAAAAAGCTCAATCAGGTCCTCCGGACATTATTAAAACAAAACAAAACAAAGGGAGTGAGAATTCTGTGATTTTATTTTATTGCTTTGTTTTTTTAATGCCCAGATTTAGCTTTTTTAGATATTTTTAAAACTGCTTATTAAAATGATACAATGGCAATTTATTTATTTTATAAAATGCAATGACCATAAGAAAATTACATTTTTACATTGTTTAGTGTGTTTGTATTGCAAATTTATTACTAAAAGTAACTAAAAAAATCAGAAAAATATGACTGAACAACATCAAGTAAAAAATGTTTATTTTTCCAGGTGTACATGTACATCTCTGTTTCCAAATGTTTTTTTTATGTTCTATTGTAATTTTATTATAAAAGAATTGATTCAGAAAAATATGACTGTATAAAATCAACTAAAATAAGTTTCTTTTTACAGGTGTACCTGTAAAAATTGCCAGCTATTGCCAACGGTTATTGAATGTAAATGTTGCAAAGAAATACCAGAGGTTATGGAAGAAATTTGTCGTATGGCTGAAGATGTGACATGCGTGACTCCCAACTGTCTTATTTTGAGGCATGTTCAAGTCCTAAGAATTGCAAACTTGACCTTCATCGACCACTTCAGGAGGCATGACGCTCAACATTCACAAGAACATGAGTGAGTATGAAGCTTTTTTTAAATTTACGAAATACCCATACACAAATACTTACCTAAAAATCACCATACATATTTATTAACTAAACATAACCATGCATATTTTGCAGAAAATATCATAACTAAACATAACCATGCATATTTTGCAGAAAATATTGTTACATAGCCTACAGTCAATTTGTCCGGATGGTCTATGGGCATCTTTGAAGACACTACCGACTACCACTTCCTTCATGTGTCATGACTCGGATCAGAAACACTTTTTTCCGGCAGAAGGTGATTACTGGCTTCAAGTGGCCTCAGCTTGAATGATCAATGGTATCTGGACCGTCTCTCTGCAACTGCTGTGTGTCGGGTCGCTGGAAGTCGCTGCTTAGTGGAGGTGGAACGACAACTTCTTCTCCAGCCTGGTCCTCTTGTTCACCTTTGCAGAGAGCTAGTACCTTCGTCCAAACATCTTCCACATAGACTGTCAAAGGAAAACAACAAACAAAAAAACAAACACACATACAAAAACAATATGATTGTATTATGCCCTGATGACTTGTCATTTTATTGTATTTTAAATAGAAATTTTAGTTCACTGTGTGTTAGTTTGGTGGTTCTGTTATTATGCTTTTTTTATTATCTTGTTTGTAGCTAGTGTCCAGCGCTTTGTTTCAGCTGTGGCTGTGTTAAAGCACTTTACAAATAAAGTTGATGATGATGATGTGTGACATCTGTATTAGTTCAGCGTTTTGTGATAATAAATTTCTTAACAAATTTCATTTCATGTCATTGTCTAATTAAAAACAAAATTTCATCAAAGAAATGTTAATTATAATGCTTAAAGTTTTAAAGAGATTTGTGAGATCTTGTAAAATGACTTACCATATGTAGGATCCTCTAGTATCTTCTTGACAACATATTGTCCTTTTTTCCACTTTGGAAAGGACAATGCAAAGCGAGGTTTTCCTGCAATCGTTGTTTGTGTTGTTTGAGAATTCTAAGAAAACAGAAAAAATATATATATAATTCCCAAACACTTTTTAGATTTTTTTTTTTACATATTTACCACTTGTAAATTGAGAATTTCAGGATATACCAGTGGAGGTTTTGTAAATGTCTAGGAGAGATGGCATTGTTTTTTTTCTGACTCAAATAGTTATTAGACTATTTGAGGCTGAGAAAATGCCTGAGGAATGAGGAATAAAAGTCAGCCGTAGTAAGACAGAGTACATGTGTGTGAATGAGAGGGAGGCCAGTGGAACAGTGAGGCTACAAGGAGCATAGGTCACACAGGTGCAGTACTTCAAGTACTTGTGGTCCATTGTCCTGGAAAATGTAAAATGTGGTAAGAGATAAAGTTAGAGAGTAGACACTGTGATGGTTTGGACATGTTCAGGGGAGGGACAGTGAGTACATTGGTAGGATGTGAGAAATGCAGCTTGCATGAAAAAGACAAAGACGAAGACCAAAGAGGAGATATATGGACGTAGTTAGAGAGGACATGAAGGTAGTTGGAGTGAGGACAGAGGATGCAGAGGACAGAATGAGGTGGAGGAGAATGACTGGCTGTGGCGACTCCTGAAAAGGGAAAAGCTGAAAGAAGAAGAATAAATGATAATTTTGAGACAGATATTTACCTTGGAAATGTGCATGATTGTAGGTTCAAAAATCTGACTAGTAGATGGGCCCGGTTCTTCAGATGTCACGATTGTGGTGTCAGGCATTTTCGTCATAATTTCACAAATGTCCTGTACAGAGATGTATAACAACAGTTATTGTTCAGCAAAATTTTAATGTTATCTTTACACAATTTATTCAATTCTTTTTAAATATAAACTTTTGCATTAGATACGCAAAAGTGGATATGTAAATACTGTTACATGAGGTATTTTACATCAATTTTCACAGAAGAAAATTCTAAATTACACATCCTGATGTTATACACTTGATCATTCATGAATAGATTACATGCAAGGGTTTGATTTGTATATTTACATGAATAAATTAGTAAATTTAGTGTACTTTTCATAAAGTTGTCTCTGGAAAAAAAAAGAAAAAAGATTAGTTTGTTTCATCTCTAAGTAAAGTAACTTTGGTCAATCAAAGTCAAAGTCAACTTTATTGTCAAAACTGCAATATGTACAGGACATACACAGGATTGAAATTGCATTTCTCTCAGTCCCTCTGTGCAACAGTAACCATTTAAACACAAAACACTAACACATTTAATAAACAAGCATAAAATGAAATAATAAAAGTGTAATACTGTCCTGATTTTTTGAATATTAGTTTTTGCATAGTAGTATAAAAGTATAAAAAGTTTTCACCAACACCAAACACCAACATTTAATAAACATAAAATGAAATAAAGTGTAATACTGTCCCGAGCTTTTCCGTATAAGTATAAAAGTATAAAAGTATAAAAAGTATCGGTCGCGTTTGCGATTTCTCGTTTTAATACAGTAAATCGTCCAACACTCTCATTAATAAACACTCAGTGAATAAAAAATACATACTGATGTCAATTGAACGCGCAGACAGCATAGCTAATAGCGGTTAGCTTAGCCATGTAGCCTCTTTGTTATTGTCAGCAGCCAACAACGAGGCAAGGCGATTTGCGATTTCTCGTTTTATGACAGTAAATCGTCCAACACTCTCATTAATAAACACTCAGTGAATAAAAAATACATACTGATGTCAATTGAACGCACAGACAGCATAGCTAATAGTGGTTAGCTTAGCCATGTAGCCTCTTTGTTATTGTCAGCAGCTAACAACGAGGCGAGGCCCGGTTGCGTGGTCCAACACGCTCAATAAACATTCCGTGAATAAAAAAGTGACGTTGTATATACGTATATATATATATTTCATCTAAAACAGTATATACTCCTCCGATTACGTTTACACAAAGACTTACTCGTTTTCTGGTGAGTTTTCGGACTGTAGCTTCTCTGCGTTGTTTAGATGTGGTAGCTTCACTTTCTTCTGTAGATTTTCTTTTAAAAATAGTAGGAATAGAACCCGGTTTCAAAACTTTGTTGTATCTTACTTTTAAGCCGACAGATTTTTGTAAACTAGGTGTAACTTTAAAACAGTCTGCAGTAAAATGGTTGCTGCAGAGAACAGAGGTTTTACTCGGAGTCCATTTGTCCCTGGTTCTCTGGATGTTTTTGGTCCATTCTTGATGAAGTTTCTCATCTTTTGGAAAAGTGTAAAGGCTCACTTCTTCACTGGTGACCCAAATGCGACACAGGCTGACGGCATTTTCAAGTGTTACAGAAGGTCCGGGGGCCTTTCTGGGTGGAGTTTGCATGTTCTCTCCGTGCATGCGTGGGTTTTCTCCGGGTGCTCCGGTTTCCTCCCACAGTCCAAAAACATGCATGTTAGGCTGATTGGTGACTCTAAATTGACCCTGGGTGTGAGTGAAACAGGTCCCTCTTGTAAATGAGTCCCGTGGCTCAACGAGGCTAGCCTGTATAAATAAAGGTTGAATGAAAAAAAAAAAAGCGTTCTTCGGGAGACAATGAATCCCAGTTGCAAAGCCACTCGCTGACTGTGCCCGCTGACACCAGGCTGACACAATATCTGGACGTTACGTCACGATCATGTGATGGAAAATACCAGAAGTTTAGGGAGGAACACGGCGCAAATTTTAAACCAATTTAGAATGGATTTTTCATTAATTTAACATTTTATTTGCAAAAACGAACATAGTTCAATGATAATAAATATATATGTTGAGCCATTTTATGAAAAGTACAAAAATCATGTATGTGGACCTTTAACAGTCACGTAAACATGATTATTAAATCCTGCTTTTTTCAGCTGAGGCGGCTGTCTAAGCTGAAGCCCATACTATCCAAAAAGAACATTGATACAGTAGTCCATGCTTTCATAACATCAAGGCTTGCTTACTGCAATTCACTTCTGTTGGGAATCAGTCAGTCCTCCATTGCACGGCTACAGCTGGTTTAAAATGCTGCAGCCCAATTTTTTAACTGGTACAGGCCATAGAGAGCACATCACACCAGTTTTGGCCTCCCTGCACTGGCTACTCATTCACCTTTGGATCCAGTTTAAAATACTCATGTATGTTTTTAAATCTCTGAACAGTTTCGCTCCACCTTATCTCACTGATATTCTGCAGCCATATGTACCACCGCGCTCTCTGAGGTCAGCAGACCAGATGCTTCTTTCAGTCCCAGAAACTCACTGTAAGCTCAGAGATGACAGGGCTTTCTCAGTTGCAGGTCCAAGACTGTGGAATGAGTTACCACTGAGTGTCAGGCAGGCTCCCACACTCACAGTCTTTAAGTCTCGCTTGAAAACCCACTTCTATTCTCTTGCCTTTAACACGGTGTGATTTGTTTTGATCCTCTCTGTACTATACAGTGTTGGCTATTTTAGTTAGTTTCTGTTACTATTTGTATCTATATTTTTATTTAATGTTTTCCTGTCTGCTGTGCTTGTTTGTTTCTATTGTAAAGCACTTTGGTTGGCCTTGTTGCTGTTTTAAGTGCTCTATAAATACATTTGTATTGTATGGTTTATTTTTAGTTTGAGTTACGACAATGAAAATTATTGCAAATATGGTACAGTATATTAATGAACAGCCAATAGTTTTATTTCAGAAAGTGAATGACGTAAATATGTGGACTTTGAGAAAGGGGTACAGATTGAATTTGGACTAAGGTTCTTAGCTCTTAATGTTAAAATTTAGGTAAGCTTATCTAAAATTTGTGAATTAATCATGTCTACAGTAACTTACCGGTAGTTGATACTGTTTCGTCGTCAAAGGAAGACGTTTCAGTCCTATCAGGAGAGACAACAGATTTCTCATTACCACAGTGGATGCGGTCCCGAGAAGGATGTTTTCTTTAGGGCTGCAATTCGTCCGGCACTTCATTGCTCCAGATGTTTGAGCGTTTTTGGACTAGAAAAAAACTTCTTGTGTCAGAACAGAAAGGGATGGGTAGCAGAGACGCAGTGTCTCTGAGGAAGCACTGTCTCTTTGATAAGGCCTTGGATGGACACTACATGTGTATAGATCTCCAAATCTAACTTCACAGTTCTCAGCAGCAAAACGGTTGAATGTTCCCTCTTACTTGAAGGTAGATTTGTTCAGTATTGTCCTTGGGTGATTAGAACATGGAGAAAGAGATGGACCAATTGGGTCAGGACTTTGCATTGAACTCGGCATTCCCTCCATATTGTAGTGAAGAAGTTCAGCTAAAAGAGGAAAATTCTTTAAAATGTTGTTACTTAAACATATTTTGGCAACATTTCTTGTTTATAAAACAGCCACATTTCAGAAAATACTGCTGTAAAATAAAATAAAAATTGTAATAATAGAAAAGGCCATTTTCTGCATACAAATGATATGCCAAGGGTCCTAACAACGTGAGAATGAAGGAGCACTCTGACTGTTTGAGGCAGGACCGTCGTCACCACAGCCTGAGGTGGGACACATCAGCCCATTAATAAAGCTGGCTTATCTGCCAGTCAAAAATGTGATGGCACAACTTAATTACAACCTACTTTTATCTGCAAAATGTTGTGACTCATAATCACAATTTGTTGTTCTATTTTCACTTCAAATATTCATGAGATTGTGAACTTTTTATAACAAACACTAAGTACACCATTTGTATTGTAGTAGAATATCTGTCCAACTTCACAAATACATTGTTGTATTAAAAATGGAAGAAATATCAAATACTAACATCTGTATAGCAGAATTCAGAAAATGCAATGGATCCTGGGTATACATTTTAGTGGGGGCAAACTTTTGTTTTCTGGATTGCAAACAACACAACATTTAGTAAATTTGTGTAACATTTTTTGTACAAAATAGATGGTGTATATGATGTTAAGATTTTTTTGTTGTTGTTTCTATTTTGGGCTCAGAGTTGTGACCTATATGACTCTGTGCAGGTTGAGGTTGTCGGGTCAGTCCAGTCTAATTAATAAATCATAAAAATGGACACCTCTACACCCTCAAACTCACTCCCACCCAAAACAGCAACATATTATTTTACACAGTTACAATTAAAAACTGACAGACAGGTACACACATTTCTGAATTGGATTTTTAATTTAATTTTCAGCAAATCTTTGAAAAAAATATTCTAATTACGAAAGATAATTCTAAAAGTTACAAAACTGAAGAATGGGTGTGATCATATTTATTCACTCTTTTGGTTTTAAAGTACCAACTATTTCATTCAAAAGCCACACAATTAGTTGATAAAGCTCTAGCTGTGGGCAGTCTAAGGGTGGACAGAAAGCATTCAGACCATGTTGGAACAAACATCCTGTTGGATGTCTCTGTCTTTAATGTTCTGTGTTCTGTCCTGTCTGTTCACTTCAAGCATCTGACTGATAATTTATCTTCATTTTATCTTATATTTTAGTTTCCTAAATGGATTAAAAAAAACTAAAATATCCACTGTTCAACACAGCAAGTTTTGCTGCAACAATTCCTACATTTGACAAGACCCCATGAAGTCCAGCGTTAGCAGCAACTGTATCAATGAGCTAAAACCAGCAGGATGTGTAAATGGGCAGACGTATTTCTGCTCAAATGAGAATCTTTAAGAGCTGCCTGCAGGTCAGATCATTGTCCACAAGGTGAGATGATAAAGCTCCTGATAACTGATGAGCTGTCCTGCTCCATACTTGCAAAGCAGTGAAAACTGAGAATGAATCACTAAACAAAAACACTTTAAATTTCATTAAAATTTGTTAAAATTAGAGACGTGATCTTCATGGACGACCAGGATCTTCTGAATGGCTCTTTAAAACAAAACAATGGGAATCAAGCTGCAGAAAGATTAAAACCATTTATAGGTTTACCTCTTCAGCTGAATTCACACACATTCTCATCTGTTGCTTTTCCATTGAAAAAGCAGCAACAAATCCCATATCTAGTCCAAATAGTTGCAAAGCACAGGACAAAGCAATGCATAGAAAGCTACATTTAGTAATTTTCTTTTAATAGGATGAATAATATATTGGGACAAATAAAAAAATAAAAAAATAATTTAAGGCCTCACCTGCCCTTATAGACCAGCCACGCCTAAATACAGCTCAAGATATAAAATCTATTTAGTTACATGATTTCAGAAGCGGGCAGCACAGTGGTGCAATGGTGGAGCCGAGCAGGTCGCCGGATCAAATCCCGGTCCGGGGGCTTATCTGGGTGGAGTTTGCATGTTCACTCCTGCATGCATGGGGTTTCTCCGGGTACTCCGGTTTCCTTCCACAGACAAAAACATGCATGTTAGGCTGATTGGTGACTCTAAATTGTGCCTAGGTGTGAGTGTGAGAGTGAATGGTTGTTTGTCTCTATGTGGCCCTGTGATGGACTTGCAACCTGTCCAGGGTGTACCCTGCTCCATGCACAGGGATTGCTGGACATGGGCACCAGTTACCTCCGTGACCCAAAATGGAAGAAGCGGGTAAAATATAATGGATGGATGGATTTCAGAAGCTTAAAATTTCTGAGAATGACAAGGCTAATGAAGTTCAGTTAGAAAGAGACATTGAATGTTAAAATTGTTCCTTGTGAAGTGAAGAGGTGTATTTGGGGCGGCCGTGGCGTAGTGGTAATGGCAGTCGTCTCCCGATCGGAAAGTTGGCGGTTCGACTCCCGGGACCCGCACCATGTGTCGTTGTGTCCTTGGGCAAGACACTTAACCCTGAGTTGCTCCCGGTAGGACTGGAAAGCACCTTGCATGGTAGTCTGCCGCCACCGGTTTATGAATGTGTGTAGCATTCAATATATGTGTAGCACTTTGAGATTTTCAGTAATGAAAAGTGCGTTATAAATTGAATTAATTATTATTATTATTATTATTATTACTCTGCTTGATTACTTGAAACATAAGTTTGTGGGGATTCTAGCTCTTTCTGCAGGTTCCTGAGTCCACAGGCATTGCCAACAAGCAACAGTTTAGACTCATTACTTGAGCATTACTTACCTTCTGGTATTTGTGCTTTCAGCCTCCTTGTGTTAATCCTCTGTACCTAAGCATACTTACCTTGTGTATTTCTCGCATTCTCACAGAACCTAGTTTCTGAGCCTCCAGTCCTAGACCCACCACCGCTGTCCATGAATCCTCGACCCCTCTATCTGTGAGTTACAACTCCTCCTTGTGGATCTTCCCCAGCTGCTCTATCATCGTCCAACCACTTGCCTCCACGTTCCACCTGTATTCAATAATTTCACTGTAAATAATCCACTTCATATCATACATTTTTTTGAGTCTGTTATCCTCAGTCTGTTCTCTCTGAGTAAAATCCCTCCGTTGTGACAAAGGTATGTTCCGACTTCCAATTTGATGTTCAGCTGCATCTACAGTATAGGTGTTATGGTACAGTCACACCAAGCAGCGTTTTGAACCTCCAAAAAGCTCCTCACGCACGCAAGTGGACGCACTTGTGAATGCAGCGTGTTCAAACCTGAACGCCAGAAGCCAGAAGCTGCTGGGTGTGTGGGAGGAGCTTACCGGTATACAGAGTCCTGCGCACAGAGTCCTGCTCACTCCGCCAGGCGAGGAGCTGTTTATTTCCGTCTCTGTCGAGCAGACTTGACTGGTCGTGAAGGAATTGTCGCGAACACACAGCTACAATGAGTTTCTCTTCCATAGTCCACGACCTCGCGGGTCTTTTCTTTTTTTTCCGACAAACAATACGTCACATAGTGCGCGCGCACCCTCGTTTCCGCGTCACATAGGGACTCTCCCCCTGCCCCCTCTCTTCACCCCCCGACTGTCCCTGATTGGTTGACACACCAACCAATCAGGTAGAGTTGAGCGGCGTTTGAAAGTTTGAACCGCGAAATCTTCAGCATGTTGAATGCTCGGTTTGGAGGCGGAAGCCGGTTCACGTGCACGGAAAAACGCTTCCCAGCACGCTCAACACGCACGCGACCTGACGCCAGATGCCAGGAGGTGCCTGGAAGCGCGTCCACCATTGACTTTACATGTAAACTGGAGGCTTTGGAGGTCGAAACGCTGCTCGGTGTGAGCACACCATAAGAAAGGTCCATAGGTTACCACAAAAAGGGTTGCCAGAACAAAATCCAAAATAGCTGCTACCAGACAGTACCAGTATAATATGTGTGTCTTGTTTGACAGATAACTTCAAAAATAAGCAACAAACTGACTTCCATTTTGGTGTGTGGCTGATCTAGGTTTATGAAAGGTTTCTATCAACAATTATGTTTTGTTTATTGTGTTCAATAATGATTACTTTGTTTTTTAAATTTGCATTCTGTTTTTTATGTCTGTTTGTTTTGCTAGTTTTACATTTTATACAGTCATACTTTTCTCAAATTGGGGTTTTACATGCCAACATACAGTAAATGGTTAAAGGACAACACCCACCGTGACAGTAACAATTCACCATATTGGACAATTACTGTAGTAGAATATGATGTCTATTTTCATTTTTGCATTTGGGCCAGGCCAGTGTAAAAAAACAAACAAACAAACAAACAATGGAGTCACGGAAACATCCGGAAACCCCTCCGAAGATTGCCGAAGTCCGGAGTGACGTCAATACAGGCTCCACTCAGAAGGCACGAGTGAGTTTGTGATGGAGGCTTATGAGAGTGAGAGTTAAAACTACAGTTAAACTCGTGGCTGCAGAGGTTCTAAATATTTCCTGGTGGGCTGTGTGTTCAGGACCAGCGCTCCCTGTTTTATTTTTTAGAACTTTTTAATAAGCCACTAACCCGTTGCATCTGTCGCGGACACACCGTCATCCGCGCGCGGGCAGCCACACACACCAAGTGGACCTCACGTCACACGCGCGGGCAAGCAACACACACAGAGTGGACCTCACTCACCCGCTGCATCTGTCGCAGACACACCGCGCGGGCAAGCAACACACACAGAGTGGACCTCACTCACCCGCTGCATCTGTCGCGGACACACCGCATGGGCAAGCAACACACACAGAGTGGACCTCACATCATGCGCGCGGGCAAGCAACACACACAGAGTGGGCCTCACGTCACCCGCTGCATCTGTCGCGGACACACCGCGTGGGCAAGCAACACACACAGAGTGGACCTCACGTCACGCGCGCAAGTAAATTAAATAGAGCAAAAGTCTTAACCGCAAAACCTCCCAATTTCTCATGTCGAGGTGCAAGCCTTCTTCGCTAGTCGGTCCACTTTATAAATCCATTATGAATTCTTTAGATTTTGGGAAAATAATTAACACTAACGCCATCCTTCGAGGTATTAGAGCAGAACTGGGCAACACATCGTTTTTATTAGTTTTATTCGTAACTACTCGGCAGAAATAAGGAAGCTGTTGATGCATGATGCTCCGCCTGCATTCAAGGGCAGATACTTCAGTGACGTCAATGCCCATATATGGAGAGCGGGGCAGATTTTCCCGGAGCTGCTGCTAAAAACTGCTAAAAAACATGAAATAACACATTTAGCGTTATTTCTCTACAATATAAATAAACGCTCCTGTTTTATTATTTAATTAATTACTAAATATTAATGGCGATGCAATTTGAAAACATGGTGGGTCATGTCCTTTAAATATGAAAGAGTGGGATCGTAGCACAAAAATGACTGAAAGGACTCCATATATCATCAGAAATGAAGACAATTGTTTTATATTTATATAGGATTAATCTCCACTGTCATTTTAAAACTTGTTGGTCTCATTCAATTTTCTCAAATTAGCAGTTAAAACCAAAAATGGCATTGACAGAATTTTAACACCTATCAAAACCAACAACTGATCTGTAATAATATGCATCAGTCAACAGGCATTGTTTAAGCCTTCACTACCGGTCATTACCAGCATCATTACGATCTTCAGTTTATTGCCTCTAACAGGAAACATTTGCATGTGGTTTATTATTAATGCTGACATCATAACTGTTATAATATTATTACATTTGGGAATGGCTTCTATATTAGTCACCTGCACAACAAGTCATGTCCCGTTTCTGTTGTGGCTCAGGATACCCAATTTGTAATGAGACCCAGAACGACACAAGACTCGAGCTAGAAAGTGAACGGTGTTTATTATTTACAGTGAATTCTATATACATATATATTCAGGTGGTGGACTGGAACCCCTGGAAGAGGAAATACATGGTCAGGATGGCCAGGCAAAGAAAGCAGTAGTGGAAATTGATTGTTTTGTTTTGTTCTCTCCTTACAGATGGATTTTGCAGAGAAACTCTGTGTTGAATCCAAGGCGTCCAGAGAGGTCCAATCCAATAGGCAGTTAAAGGAAGGCAAGTGACTGGAGGGCAAAGTGCAAGGAACGAGGCACAGGACCAAGGCGAAACAGGACTGGATCCAAACAACAGGATGACTGCAGGCACACAAAAACAAGGTAAGTCTGTTCATCAAACTCAGTAGTACTCGCCAGAAGCATAAATACCGAGAGAGGAATCAATGCTCCAGCAGAGAGTAGAACTTGACTGCAGCCTTGTGTTGTGCTGGAGCTCATCAGGTAGACGGCCGTCAGCTGTGGGTAATCAGCGGCCATCTTGGGACTGCAGCAAGTGCTACTCTTACAGTTTCTTAGTTTTTTCTTGTGTTTTCTGGTTGTCTTTCCTTTCCCACAGAGTCTACACCGCAAAGGGCCATGTAAATGTCAGGGGTCAAACTTACATCTGTGCTAACGTGCCGCCCACCCTGGGCCTCAGTAAAGGTCAGCACCATGATGACAGCTGGTTGATCTCTTTTTGAAGGAGTCACTCATGAGTCACTGCTTCAAACTCTGTGCGTGGCATTAACATCGTTTTTCTTGTTTATCTGTCTGTCTGGTTTTATTTTTAGATGCTGTCTTGACAGATCTACACAGGGTGGGGAAAGGTTAACACTTTTTGTGACACTTTGCATCTTTTCTGTTTATGTGGTGCTTGTACAAAAGTTTAAAATGAAGAGGATACAGGGAAAAAAATATTTTCATTGCTATAATGTTCAGAATAGTGGTTTCCAATATTTTTCCTCAGAGTGCCACATTTACAGAAAAGTGATGCCTTTCTAGAGTTTTCCTGATAACAGGTTTTTGTTTCCATCAAGAACCTAAATACGTGAATATGATAACATCAGAATATACAGGTAGTCCCCGATTTACGAGCACATCGACACGAGGTTCCGAATTTACGAGCTATCATATTTAATAAAAATATGAAAAAAAAAAAAATATATATATTTTTTGGTGTTTAAATGTTCTTAAGTTCATGTGTATAGCACTCTATTGTAGCTGTGGTTGTTTTAAAGGCTTTATAAATAATAATTTTAATAAAAATGTATGATTTTTACTCATAATTGCGCAACTTGCGGTTGTTTCCGGAAATACTGCGGTGACCTCCATTTTACTACGGTCTCGGCTCCTGCCAGCCGGCGGTGACCTCCATTTCATTACAGTCTCGGCTCCTACCAGCCGGCTTTGTCTGAATCCGATCAAAGGTTCCTGTGCTCGGATACATGATCTGGAGCTGAACGGTGGTTTTGTGGAGGAACGGATGGGCGAAGCAAAACGACACTGTTGGCTGCGTGAAGAAGCAGACAGCCAGCCTTACCGGATGAGCAACGAGCTAACATTAGCCCCGTAGCTCCAGCCGACAGTCGGCTTTGTGCGATCAGAGGTTCCTGGAGCTCGGCTCAATGTCTGCCTGGCAGCTGAAGATATTGGGGGACACCGAGCTAACTTGGAGAAACAAAGCCAAGAGCCTTTTCAGAGGGGCTAATGCTAACAAGTGCAGCTAATGCCCAACAGCAACCATGGATTTGGGGGGGCTAACGGGCTAACAGGTGCAGCTAATGGTGGCGCGCGCAGATGGCTTTCGTAAGTTATTAAATCTTTCTCTGGCTCCAAATGTATGAAGTTAACATACTAACAGTCCTTCCTGTAAACAGTTTAAACTGCGTGGTGCTGCAGCAAGCTACGGAGCTCGGACGTAACGCAGTGTATGAATGAAATAAGTGCACCACAATTACATCAGTAAACTGTGGCACATTATATTAAGCAGCTGAATTATCTAAAGAAAATTAAAAAAATGCATGTGGTTGGTTTAAAATGATTGAATGACCTTTTGCAGGAAAAAAAATGCCTGTTTCTTAAATTTTGTTCAAAAAAATTAATGAACTTGACTCTTTAATATCATCATAAAAATAATAATAAAGAAGCTGTTATTGGGATTGATCCATGCAAGGCAGACAAAACTAAAATATGTTGAGAGTCGAACTTGCTCCCGGCAGTCACTTACTTCGACAGTGTGAATGATTTAATTCAAAATAAAATCACACACTCTCTGAAATCACGTGTATTCAAGTCATTGGACATGATGCACCAAAGCAGTAGCAGTTAGGTGAAGAATGTATTGATTCCTAAAACAAACAACAAAGATCTTATCACAGGTTGGGTGAGGAAACTGACTTTATTCCCTCTTCCCTCTTCCGGACGACTGTGCTACATGGTCACGTTGTATTTCGGTGCAATGTTAATAAATAAATCTCTTATCTCTTATCTCTCTTATTGTTTGTACACAAATTTTACTGAAATGTGTGTCTTTAGTTGTTATAATTTCATCTTCAGTTCTTGTCTCTATATTCACACATTGCAGTCAAAGTTATAATAACTCAGTTTTTGCTTTTGGGTGGCAGCTGTGGCTGAGTGGTTAGAGCTGTCGTCCTCGAATAGGAGAGATGGGGTTCAATTTCACCATCAGTCACATGCTGAAGTGTCCCTGGGCAAGACTGAACCCCTCCTTGCCTCCAATGTGTGTCCCATCAGTGTATGAATGCGAGCTCTGATTAGTTTTTATAAAAATATAATGAGTGCTGTATGAATAGGTAAATGAGTGCACGGATTGTAGTGTAAAGGGGGTGTGACAGTGCAGAGGTTAGAGAAGGTGGGCCTGTGATCAAAAGGTCACCAGTCCAACTCCCTGGACCAAAAACATCATAATGTGTGTGGGAAAGATGAAACACCCACACCTGCCTCCACCTTCATTTGTCCCACTCTGGGCCCTTGAGCAAGGCCCTCAACCCCCACTATCTGCTCCCCCGGGCACCCTAGATAGCAGCTCTTCTCCACACAGAGGGCTGTGGTAGCTCGGTGGTATGTGGTTGTGTCAGGAAGGACATCCAGCGTAAAAACAATTGCCAAGCCTCAGTGAAAGTAAGTTCATTGTGGTGACCCCTGAAGAAGGGAGAAGCTGAAAGAAGAAGATTGGCCCTCATTCACGAAAATGTTCGTATTTTCATCCTAAATTTCTCCTACTTTTGTTCGTACGAAGCGTTCGTACGAACATGCTACGTCAGATTCAACAAAGTCTTCTATCCTGAGGAAACGTGTGTAAATGGGTTGCGTACTATGATGAATTCCACCTGTTCTAAACAGCTGCGCGTGCACGCGGTGAGGTCATTTACATAATTCCCACCCCTCAAAACACCATATAAGGCTACGTTTCCTGCCTCGGAGGCAAAACGTGTTCGTGCATAAAATGACAGCGAAAAGTAAAAAAGAAGAACTCTACCGGTGCGGAGATTGAAGTTCTGCTCTCCTTGATCGAGAAAAGTAAATCTGTCCTTATTAGCAGCGTCACTCATGGGAGTAAATGACCAACTAATGCCAAAGAATGTTTGTTTATAAAAAATGTGGACCTTAAAACATACATGTGTACTGGTGGCTAACTGGTTAAAACGTTGCTCTGTTATCAAGACTTCGTGGGTTCGATACCCACAAGGTATGCTTATTTTTTTTTCCTTCCTTCTTTAGATTATTTATTCATTACAGATTAAAAAGACTTTATGCTTCATTTCTTGTTGTATTGTAAATAGTTTTCTTGTGTTTTTTAAATCTGGAATGAATTAAAAGGAGAAAAAAAAAACGTTGTCCCATGTGGGACTCGAACCCATAAAGTTCGGCACTGCGACGCAACGCTTTACTGATTGAGCTATTTGACAGCTATGACTGCAACAGGAGGAGGTCAACCTAAAGTCTGCGTTACCGAAGTCTGCGTTACCGAGACAAATTAAACTTAAATTAATTCATAATTTAAGTTGGTTTTAGTTTGAGATCTTCATATTAATATTGTAGTGTTAGAAAACGGCATTGATAACAAATTGATTTTAATTTAAATACTTTAATCCGTTAGTCATTATTACATTTAAAAATATAATTCGACTTCAAACAGAACCTATTGTCAAGACCAATTGTGGTGCGTGACTTTTTTAAACTCTAAATATTTTCTAAATAACGAAATATGAAGTTATTAGTGGAGAAATTCCGTCTGGATGACAGCAGACTGACGCTCCTAAAATATACGACAGGTCCGGACCACTCGTAAATTTTGTTCGTATCTGAAAAAAATCGTAGGATACGAAAACATTGTTGAATGCCACAAATGATCCTAAATCACTCGTACGCACAGTTTAAGAACAAATCTGTGCGTACGAACGGTTCGTGAATGAGGGCCAATGATTCAAATTTTTCTTTTTCTAGTTTCTTACATGGATTATAGAAGTTTATCAGTGTAACACATTATCTACCTCTCCACACCTCAATAGCTACCACCTCAAGTTCAGTATCAATTATTTTCTGACTATAATGTATTCCTTGCCTGACAAGTGTTGCACACTTTGTCGGTGGACAAACTGTACATCAATGGTCAGCTGTTCAGAGACCCAGAGATTACTCCATGGCTATATTAGTCATCATTAAGGTAAGAATGATTTTCAGTTACTATTAATAATTAATATTATTAGCTAGATATCATTATTACTTACCAAATAAATGTAAAAAAAATTTCAGCACAGCTCGATTGGTGGGTTACACAGACTGGTGGTACACGGTGGCATGGCAATTAATGTGGTAGGAGGGTTCTTTTTTTATTTTTTCTTCTATCTGTCATCTTCTAGTGTTCAGTGTGATTTCACTTTCTTTTCTTGTCTGTATTTTTCTAACTCAACATTTGTTAATACACAAGCACAAGGACTTATATACACTCGTATCTGCTTACACAAATACATGATAAAGGTACACATCACTGATTTATCGTTAAAAACAACACTTAGAATATTACTTAATGATATATAGTCAAACATCAAGGATTATGTGTTTACCTGGGTGTTTTATTATCTTCTATATCTGTGATAATGGTTGTGGTTTATCTATATTTTCACAGACACAAGTATGGGCACTTTAAGATTTGTCACATGGAATATTAATGGAGCCGGTAGCCAAGATAAAAAATATAGAATTTTTAACAAGATTAAAAGATTAAAGGCAGATGTTGTATTACTCCAAGAAATTCATAAATTGGCCTCAACTGTGGTTGAGCTAAAATCTTCAGAGTTTCCTAATGTATTCTCAGCCTGTTATAATTCAAGACAAAGAGGGGTGGCAATTTTAATACATAAAAATGTTGACTTCACAGTATTAGATCAATTTATAGATCCGAACGGTAGATATATAATATTAAAGTTATCTATATTTAGACAAAATTATTGTATTGTTAGCATATATGGACCGAATGTAGACGACGCTGCTTTTTTTCATGATTTTTTTTCCAATCTATCAAATCACATGGATTCCTCACTGGTGATGGGAGGTGATCTCAACTTTGGTTTAGATGACAAGATAGACAGACTGAATGCAGCGGGAACTCAACGCAGTTGGCAATCTATAAATATAGTTAAACAGTATATGAACGATTATGGACTTTGCGATGCATGGCGTTCTTTTCACCCTGATAGCAAAGAATATTCTTTCTTTTCACATGTGCATCACTCATATTCTCGTTTAGATTATTTTATAGTAAGCAATTCATTGATGGCAAACATTTCAGACACTGAGATACACCCTATTGCTATCAGCGATCATGCACCAGTTACTGTAAATATAGATTATAAAAGAATAACAACAAAAAATACAAGTTGGAGATTAAATACATCACTACTTCAAGAAGAAGAATTTTTGCTATATTTTAAAAAAGAATGGGCATCGTATTTAGAATTTAATGACTTGCCAGGAACTTCAGCATGTACACTTTGGGAGGCTGGGAAAACAGTCATGAGAGGTAAAATAATATCCTATTCAACAAATAAAAAGAAAAAAGAAAATAAACGTATTGAGGAATTAGAGAAATCCATTAAACTATTAGAAGGTCTACAAGGAGAGGAAACACAGCAAAAGCTACGCAAATTAAAATTAGAACTAAATGAATATATTGATAAGAAAAATAAATTCTTGATACAAAGACTTAGATTAGATAATTTTGAGTACGGTAATAAATCAGGTAGCTTTTTAGCTAATCAACTCAAATTAAACAAAGAAAAAACATCTATTTATGGTATTAAAGATAAAGATGGAAATATAATTCATGATGAGGGAAAAGTAAACAATATTTTTAAAGATTTCTATAAAACTCTTTACACTCCACAAATAAATCCATCTAATAAGGATATTAATGAATTCTTGGAGAAAGTAACACTTCCTAAACTAGATATTAGTCAATCATCAAAACTAGACTCACCATTAACATCGGATGAGCTCCATGATGCAATTAAAAGCATGCCTAATAAGAAATCTCCAGGTCCTGATGGATATCCAGTAGAATTCTATAAAAAGTTCTGGGATATACTGGAACCGATATTTTATAGAGTGCTATTTGAGTCCGAAGAAAATGGTAGACTACCAACACATATGAATTCAGCCAACATTAGTCTCTTATTAAAACCAGGCAAAGACCCAGTATTACCTACCAGTTATCGTCCAATCTCTCTTATTAATGTTGATGTTAAAATAATTTGTAAAGTCTTATCTAAAAGACTAGAGAAGATAACTCCTGTTATTATACATCCAGACCAAACCGGATTCATAAAAGGAAGACACTCAAACTCAAATACACGCAGATTATATAATATAATAGAGTATTCATATTTGAAAAATATTGAAACAGCTATTTTTTCATTAGATGCAGAAAAAGCATTTGATAGAGTTAATTGGAATTTCTTATTTGCTACCTTAAATAAATTTGGATTTGGGAATTACTTCATTAATTGGTTAAAAATATTATATAGTTCACCAACAGCGTGCGTCAGGACAAATAATCAATTATCTTCAAGCTTCTGTTTACAGAGGGGAACCAGGCAAGGTTGCCCACTTTCACCAGCATTATTTGCTATTTTTATTGAACCTTTAGCAGCAGCAATAAGGCAAAGTGCTGATATTAAAGGCATAAAGGGTAGAAACATAGAACATAAAATTAGTCTTTATGCTGACGATGTTTTGCTTTTTCTTGAGAACTCAGGAAACTCAATATCTAATGTTATCAAATTAATAAACTCGTTTTCAAAAGTTTCTGATTATTCTATAAACTGGACAAAGTCTACAGTTCTTCCAATAAATTGCGTGTTTAATAATTCTCTTAATGAAAAACTACAATCAGGTAACATTAAATATTTAGGTGTTAATATCTCTCCTAAATTGGAAGATTTAATAAAATTAAATCATATCCCACTATTAAAGAAAATTGAAGACGATCTTACTAGATGGAGATCTCTACCCATATCACTTATGGGAAGAGTTGCCTCAGTAAAAATGATGGTGCTGCCGAGAATAAATTATTTATTTACAATGATTCCAAATAAACCTTCAAATGAATGGTTTAAGTCACTAGACTCCTCTATATCTAAATTCCTTTGGAAAAATAAAACTCCACGTATTAGTTTAAAAACATTACAGAAATCTAAAGATACCGGAGGATTAGAACTTCCAAACTTTTATTACTATTATTTAGCCAACAGGTTAAAATATATATCAAAGTGGTTAAAACCGAATGCACTAGATGAAACTTGGATAGATATAGAACAAACTTTATGTAATGATATTAGGATTTCAGATCTACCATTTATCAGTACAGTTTTAAAAAGACATGTCTGCTTTAAGAGCATCAATATTAGCTCATCTCTGATGGCATGGTGGGAGTATCTGAAAATGACAAAGTCTTCACTTCTCCCATGTACACATACACCTCTCTGGAACAATCCTGACATTCAACAAGAAAATAATATGTTAAATTTCCCAGGTTGGAGAATGAAAGGAATTGATTGTCTGGAACACATATTTGAGGGCATAGACTTTATTCCATTTAATAAATTAATAATACAATATGACATTGATAATAAATATTTCCTACAATACCAACAAATTAAGTCAATTGTAAAAAAGAAATTTAAGCTTAAAAAAACATTGTTGGAAACACCAACATGTGTGTTAGAGTTTATTAATTTTCAACCACCTAAATTATTATCTAAAATATACAAAAAATTATCTAGAATCGATGACTCGATAGCACTACCTGTTGAAAAATGGGAGTCAGATTTATCAATCAACTTCGAACAAAAAATTTGGTCTCAAGTATGTTCAAATACTTTTAAATTGACTAGAATCTCCAATTTACAATTAATACAATATAAGGTTCTCTATAGAGTACATTATACAGGTCAGCGGATGTTTAAGATGGGCTTTACAACATCTAACAACTGCTCACAGTGCATAAGTAATATACCTGATGATTATATTCACGCACTCTGGTTCTGTCCACCCGTTCAGAGGTTCTGGGTACAGGTATGTGAAGACTTGTCTAAATGTTTGAAAGTTAATATCCCACTCTCTCCATCTGTTTGCTTATTGGGTATCTTTGAAGATGTTATACTGGAAAAAAATACATCCTATATGCTTTTCACTGCCTTATGCATCGCAAAGAAAACCATACTCGTAAATTGGAAAAATAAAAATAATCTTAGCATTAATCAGTATAAAAATCTTCTGTTAGATCATATTAGTCTTGAAACAGCATCTGCCGACACATCGGATCAATCTATTTGGCATTCTTTGATCGGCTCCGTTACGTAGTGAGGGTGGGGGGTCTGGGATCTGGCCTTGTGGGGCATTGGGGCTGGTGGGGGGGGTTGGGGTTTGGGGCGCCGGGGGGTTGGGGCTGCTTGGGCGGGGAGGACCCTGTCTTCGACCTGGGGAGGACCGGGGGGGTTCTGGGGGATGTCTGCTAGGGGCGGCATGCGGGCCCACGGGTGGTCGGTAGCGGCGGTCATGGGTCACCGGTCGGTGACCCGGCTGTGCTGGGGTGGTTTCGGGGCGGGTGCCGAGGGCTTGGGACTCTGGGGGCGAGTCACCCCCGGGCTTGGACCTGGTGGGGATCGGGGGGTCTTGGGCTCTGGCGGGCGGGTCGCCGGGTTATGGGCTGGCTGGCGCTCTGGTGCCCGGCTCTGGCCGGGGGCCCTCGGCTCGCTGGTGGGTTGGGGGTTCATGTGCTGGGGGGTTGGGTGTTTGGGGGTGTGACTGGTGGCCAATGGGAGGGGGCGGGCAAACCCAGCCTGGGTGTCTAATGTGTTATATGTTCTGAAAGCTATTAATATGAAGGGTGGGTGTAGTATTTCTTCTGGGGTGGGGACAAAGTGGATGTCCTTGATGATGGTCTTGGACTATGCTTGGCCGGTGAGCGGGCCCTGGTTGGGGCCTGTTCTCAGTGCTTCCTGGCTCTGTCGGCGGTTGGACGGGCGCTCTTGGTAGTGTCGTCCTTGTGGGCTGACTGCGGTTCGCAGGGGTCGTGGCGGCCCTGGTGGGTGTGGGCTGTTGGTTCTGCTTTGGCGGCCCTCGGGGCCGTGTCCCTCTCTGGTCTTGGCTCAATGGCCTGGCGGTCGGAGAGGTGTTTCCACTACCTCGCTCCTTGGGTGGACCTTGGCGAACTGGGGGGGGGGTACGCAGGGTCAGCGGGGGAGCTGACTCGCTGTGGGAGCATTGTTCCTGCAGATATTTTCTCCCCATCCCTCACCACGCACCTCCGCCCTCTTCATCTTAAATTAATACATGTAGGGAATTTGAGTCTCGGGTGTGCTGCAATGGTTCTACATCTCTGTTGTACAGAGCACCTGGGACTCAATTTTATATACACTTTAGACATTCATTCATAAACATCTTCATAAAAGTCACATATAGGGAAGGAGTGAGCACATGGTTATGGGTGGCGGGATGACATCACTCTCGCCCCCATTCCTGTGCTCACTCAACATTATGCATTTAGACAATAAGGGCCTGGGTTAGAGTTGGAGTGGAGGGGAAACTGGTATAATGCCAGCCTTTGCTCCTTCTCTTTCCCTTTTAATTACACTTTAGAACAACACTCACCAACAGTACATTTGGGGACGGGGGTGTGTGTGTCGGGGTCTTGATTTGTTAATTTCGATTTTATTTATTTATGTATTTATTTATATATATATATTATTTATTTATTTTTCTCTTACCCCCCCTGGTTGCCTGGCGGACATTCTGGGGATGGGCTGTCAGGGGTTGTGCTGGGGTGTGGGGGGGTTCGGGGCCTGCGGATTCGCCGTGGGCGGGGCTGGCAGTGCGCTCCCCCTGGGGCTGCTTGGACTCGAGTGTCCTGTCCTGTCGGCAGGGCGCGGGATGGGCCGGATCTTGGATATCTGCTACTCTCCACCCCAGAATGAATGGGCCTACCTCCTGGGTTTGGATGTGGGCTGCCCCATGCAGGGAGCAGGTACATGTCTTGGACCTAGGGGGTATAGAGTGTGCATCGGGATTATGAATGGAACATGTCGTTATTGTTTGTCTTGTGTGACTGAGGGTGAGGATGAGGGTGGGTCTGAATGAGTATATCTGTGTATGAATGTTTAAGTGTCAGGCTGGGTTTTGGACTGCCCCCTCTCTGATACTTCCGAGGCTACTTAGTGTCGCGCTCCTGCCACGTGGCCCCCCCTGGTAGGTGTTCCCTTGCCTGCGGGCGTGCTTGGGGCCCTCACTATCTGGGGTTGGGCGCTTGGGCGTTTGTCGGCTCGGCCTGGTGGCTGCCTGGTGGGGCTCGTGCCCTCTGGTCCGGTCGGGTCTGGGCCCGAGGGGTGGGCGTCCCCGGTGCCCGAGCCTCGGTGACCGGCCCTGGGGCTACGTCGGCGCGGCGGGCTCCGGCGGGGGCCTGTGAATTTGTCGCGGGCGACACCGGGGGGTCATTGTATGTGGTCGCTGGTAGGGGTTCGTCCAGTTCTTCCCCTTGGTAGGATCTGGGGAGTGGGCTAGTGGCTCGTCCTGTTCGGGCAGTCCTGGGGACTCTGGGCTCGGGGTCCTTCCTGGGGTCTTGGGCTTTGATCGCTCCTTCGTCTGCCTCGGGCTTTGGGGGGACGGATCTCTGATGCTTCACAGTCGCTACTAAATGTTCTATTGGAGGAACCTTATACACTTATGCATGCTCACAACCACACACAAATGGATGCAGGGATGTATATATATATATATATGCAGATATGTAGATGGGTATATAAATGAATATAAAAGTATATGTATGTATACTACTGTATATATATATGTAGATATGTAGATGGGTATATAAATGAATATAAAAGTATATGTATGTATACTACTGTATATATATATCTGTAGATATGTAGATGGGTATATATATAAATGAATATAAAAGTATATGTATGTATACTACTGTATATATATAGTTGTAGATATGGGTATGTGTATTTATAGAATTCTACTGCAAGCTCATGAATATTATTAGTCTTTATGCATGTATGTTCCATTGTTGTGTTCTGTCATGTGCTTTGCAGGATTGTGGACGGAGGTTGGGTGTGTTTGCCTTGTGCTCTTTTGGTTGATAATTGTTGATTTGTTGCCTTACTTTCTCTTTTCTTTCTTTCTCTCTTAAAAAAAAAAAAAATATATATATATATATATATATATATATATATATATATATATATATATATATATATATATATATATATATTGGAGTGAGAGGATGGCTAAAAGGTGTGAAGGGAGGCCATCTATAAATGGAAAAAAAAAGTAAGAAAGAAAACAGAACCCGACCACACATCTCGTCAAAATGGAGAGAATATTTCAGGTATGTGTTGCTATCGGGCAAGTTGTATTTATTCTGTCATGCCAACTAGTTTTAGCGATGTTACATGTTGTCCGGAGCGGAAACAGCTGATCAGTCACATGACGTGAATGTTCGCTACGGCAGAACTGAGTCGGCAAATCTGTTTCCATCTGTCGTTTTGCGCATCAGCTCTGTTTCGAAACCCCCAAAAACCACCTCAAGCGAGCGTATCAACGTTTGAGCGAATTAGAGGAAGTTAACTCGAATTTTGCCGTTTCCATTCAGCTTTTCTGATGCGATGCTTCAAAATGCGCATCTAGAAACCTTGATGGAAACACGGCTAGAGACTAGTCTCCTGGGAGATTACCAAAAAGGATAGAATAAACAGCTGTGATGGTGACTCTTTTCTTCTGCTTTGAATGGAGCAGGGACTTCAGTCACGGTGGCCTCTTGTCTCACCGTGAGCGACCGAGCCGATTGTCCCAAAGCTGCAGTGGAAAAAGGAAGCAGCTGGAAGTGTGAGAACACACAGTGCTTTAACAATAGTGTGGTGCACCTGAAAATGTCACCACAATATTTGGTTTTCTTATGAATGTAAAGTATTTCCATGTGCAGCTGATCCTATTTTCAAATATATGTTATATTTTGTTTGCGATTCGGCAAGTTAATATGCCTGCATTTTTATAGTGTTTTTCTGAGGAGCGGTGATGACGAAGCGGAACCTTTGTTTTGGGGGGGTGCGTTGCTTCCAGGTTGGTTTTGGGGACGGACTTCACATGCTTTCTGGAGCTAAACGGCAAAACAATGGTCGTCATCTTTGACTCCTAATTTCATTATTCTTCAGATGGTGTGTCATCACTGTTGCAGCAGTCCTGACACTCGGGACCTGTAACAGATTGTGGGGGCTCGTCCGGGATCAGCACGCCACACATCCATGGGCTACTGCTGATCCAATGATACCGACCACCAGGACCTCTCGTGCTACACGTTCTCAGTGCCAGGAGTGACCCAGTGTGCAGAGGTGAGGCCGGTAACCAGTGAAAAGGGTGTACCCGCCTACAGAGTGCAGCACTGTGGACTCAAGTGGCCGAGATCAGCAAGATGTCTTCCGGTGAGAGAAAACAACTTCTTTGGAGCATCAAGAAGAAGTTACACCAGCTAACAGGTAGTGAAGCCCACCTCATCGCAACTTCTCTTGGAGACGTTGAAGGACTGGACTCTAGTAAGTTGACTCAAGATGATGAAGAAAGTTGTGTTGAATATTTGACTACCTACCTGTCATGTTCAACAATCCTGGGTCGGGAGGACCAGGGTTTGCCATTATTAAAAAGACTAGAATGTATCATAGATGGGACTATGGTGAATCGTGGACAAACTACAATGTCTTTTGAAGCTGAAGCAAGTACAAGTGAGCAGGCCATTCCCCGTGTTCAGCCACAAGGGGGCGATGGCGGCGCAGACCCACAGGGACTGAGTCCAACACCACCTCACACCAGCCAATCTCGCAACCAGCAGGTAACCTGGGCATCAGTTCCACCAGCTACAGGGGACCCACTTGTCCCGACCCTCCAACCCCATCAACCTCTGTGCCCACCCCAGTGGTCTGTCCCTCATTCAGAGAACGTTCCAAGTTACACTGGTGAGAGTATGATAGCCATGAAAGATTTACCACTGCTGTCCCGTAGAGAATTCAAAGTGCATGGTGGGATGATTAGTGACACGACATCAGAAATTGGGTACAACAGCATCTGTAAACAGATAGATGAGGGTCTCAGGGAGAATCACACTCCAAATGAGGTGATTAGAGGAGTGCTACGTCTTATTAAACCAGGTAACTTCAGAGATATGTTAACAATAAAAGACGATCTCACAGTTTCTGAGCTTAAAAGTTTCCTGCAGTCTCACTTAGGTGAGAAAAGCAGCACAGAACTCTTTCAAGATTTAATGTGTGCTAAGCAGTTTGAAAATGAGACGCCTCAGCAGTTTTTATATAGAATGATTGGACTGAAACAACAGATCCGGTTCTCACTCAGACAACCAGACTCAGTCGTTAAGTACGATATATCCACAATTCAGTGTGTCTTTCTCAACACTATTTGCCAGGGCATAGGGGAGAAGTACGACAGTGTTCGCAGAGACCTCAAGACCCTCCTGGGTGACCCCACTGTCAGTGATGAGGCACTGCTTCGCCAAGTAATAAAGACCACGGTGGAGGAAAGCGAGCGGAAGCGTCGACTTGGCCGTAGTTCTACCATCAAAGTGAGTCATGCACACACAACAAACAGTGAGTTGAAAGAGCAAACAAAGGACGACGTGAAAGTAAATCAGATTAATAATGACTTCACACTTCAAAGACTCAGCGCCCAGGTGGAAGCACTGACACAAGCTATGGAAAACCTGAAAGCAAGGACAGTTCATGTTCCAGCACCAGAGCAGAGGAGCTCAAGACCCCAACCAGAGAGAAGATCTCAAAGAGAAAGAAGGAGCTGTCAGAACTGTGCTTCTCAAGTCAACCCGAACTGTAACCACTGCTTTGTCTGCGGAGAAGAAGGGCATCGTGCTGTAGGGTGCCTGAAGAAAACTAAGCCGTCGGGAAACGGGAGACGATCAGAGCAGGGGGACCACCTCTGATCGGCAAACCTCAGCAGTCCCACCCAAAGAAAAGGTCCAAAACCACTACTGACAGAGAGATGTTAGGTGCATGCTCGCAAGGAACTGACAAAGAAACACCACGTGGTCTAGTAGCTCCCCTAGTAGGTCGCCAGTCCCTTCTGAAATGTATGATGGCAGGTTACCTGGTAACGGTGGTATTAGACACGGGGGCGGGGGTAAGTCTTATAGATCAGGCATGGCTAAATAGATACTTACCCGGACAACAGATTAGACCCTTAAGTGAACTGATGGATGATGAACTTAATGTGAAGGCAGTCACTGGAGACTCAGTACCTTATGATGGATGGGTGGAAGTTGTAGTCAACCTTGAGGGCAACGATGACCCAGGCCTATCGATACGTGTACCCTTCCTTGTGAGCCGCCTTAAGATCGAGAGACCCATAGTAGGCTTTAATGTAATCCACGAGTTCATTAAAGACAATGGGGGAAACTACAAACTTATTGAGCTTATTGGTAGAGCCATGGGGACTGACATTTCTACTGTAAGCACCCTAGTAAGTTTCATCCAGGCTAAAGAACATCCTATACATGAGCCAGCTACTGTAAAAGTAGGTTTCAAAGGGGGAATAGTCTATCCTAATCAGGTGGCTTACATTAAGTGTAGAGTCCCAGACAGTATTAGCTCAACAGAGTCACTTGTGTTGTTTGAACCAGTACTAGATAATGTCCACCTTGAACAGCTTAGTGTTGGAGCGGGACTTTTACAGATAGAAAAGACAGAGAGGCCGTATATTAAAGTACAGGTGTCAAATTATTCCAGCCGGAGTGTGACACTACCTAGGTCAACAGTTTTGGGTTCTATTGAACCTATTGCAAAAATAGTTGAGACTGACCAACCCAAGACCCCTTGTGAAATAGCACCAGTCGCCACCTGTATTGTTGGCTCTGTGAGCAAGTCTAGTCAAGACCAAGAGCCAGCTAATACTGCCCACTGGCACCCTCCAGTGGATATTAGCCACCTAACACCAGAACAACAAAAGGAAGTAGAGCAAATGTTATTTGAGGAATCAAATGCTTTTGCCCGAGATGATGGAGACATTGGAAATATTCCGAGTTTGAACATGACCATTAACCTGACAGACGACATCCCAGTCCAACGCACATACACATCCATCCCCAAGCCATTATACAAAGAGGTGAAAGAATACATCCAGGACTTACTGGCCAAAGGCTGGATAGTCAAGTCGAAATCACCCTTTGCTGCGCCTGTAGTGTGTGTGAGGAAACGGGATGGCACGCTAAGACTTTGCATTGACTACAGACAGTTGAATCAGAAGACCGTGCCTGACCGCCACCCGCTTCCGCGCATCCGGGACCTCCTGGACACGCTGGGCGGCCACAGCTGGTTCAGCATTCTGGACCAAGGTAAAGCTTACCACCAGGGGTATATGGCTGAGGGTTCACGCCATATGACTGCCTTTGTCTCACCCTGGGGGCTATATGAGTGGGTAAGGATTCCTTTTGGTCTCAGTAATGCCCCCGCCGCTTTTCAACGCAGTATGGAAGAAATGCTAGACACCCTGCGTGATGATTGTTGCATTCCATATCTGGATGACATCCTTTGCTATTCAAAGGGGTTCACTGAACATGTTGAGGCGCTGCGCAAGGTCCTCAGAGCTCTTCAGCAACATGGGGTTAAGCTTCGCCCAACCAAATGTGAACTGTTCAAAGCAGAGGTCAGATATGTGGGTAGGCTGGTTTCAGAAAAGGGGGTCCGAATCGATCCCAAGGACTATGAAGCTGTCAAGTCACTCAGTCAGAAGACGCCAACGAACGTGGGTGAGTTAAGAAAACTGCTTGGGTTTTTAAGTTATTATCGGGCCTACATTCAAGATTTTTCCAGGATTGCTAAACCTTTGTACAGCCTCCTACAAGTCAAAGGGAGTCCTGAAAACACTCAGACCAAGCCCAAGAAAACCCGAAGTGCTCAGCTGCCCTCAAGGGCTCCTATCAGCTGGACAGGTGAGCACGACCACATCCTGAGGCAGCTCATTGACACTCTGTCCGACCCACCTGTGCTTGCCTACCCCGACTTCGAACTACCCTTTGTTCTACATACTGACGCATGTGAGAAAGGGCTCGGGGCTGTGTTGTATCAGAGGCAGGGGGGAAAATTAAAAATCATAGCGTATGGCTCAAGAACTCTGACCCCAGCTGAAAAAAACTATTGTTTACATTCCGGTAAGCTAGAGTTCCTGGCTCTTAAATGGGCCATTTGTGAGAAGTTCAGGGATTATTTATTTTATGCCCCAGAGTTCACAGTGTATACCGACAATAATCCCTTGACATATGTAATGAGCACTGCAAAGTTAAATGCGACAGGACATAGGTGGGTAGGAGAGCTTGCAGATTTCCGGTTTAACATCAAGTACCGACCTGGTAGAGTTAATGTGGACGCTGACACTTTGTCACGCCTTCCGCTGGACATTGACAGTTATGTTGGAGAATGTACAGAGGAGCTTAGCCGAGACATTGTTTGTGCAACATGGGAAGGGAGTGAGGTAGCAAAGAAGAGTGATGTTGCCTATGTAGCTGCCTTAAACCTGGCTCAAGACATTGGGTCGGACACTAGGCCAGACGCACCAGCCTTATCTAGCATTAGCCATGAAGAGCTAGTGAGAGCACAACGACAAGACACGACAATTAAAGAACTCCTCAGGTTAAAAGAGACCAAACCCACACTAACCGACAGAGACAGACAAAATGCAGATGGGTTAGTGCGGAGGTTAATGCGTGAGTGGGGGAAACTTAAGATGGAGAATGAGCTACTTTACAGAGAAGCTGGGGGTAGAAAACAGCTTGTACTGCCTGCAGAGTACAGGCCCTTGGTGCTGAAACTCCTTCATAAGGACATGGGTCACCTCGGTGCTGAAAGAGTTATCAACCTGGCCCGAGATCGCTTCTACTGGCCCTTTATGAAGAAGGACATTGAAGCTTATGTGACGAGACAATGTCCCTGTATAAAACAAAAGAAACCCACCACACACATTAGGGCACCCATGGGGAGCATCAGTTCCAGTGCACCCATGGAGCTAGTATCCATTGACTTTATGCATCTAGAAAAGAGCAGAGGTGGTTACGAATACATCCTTGTTGCAGTTGACCACTTTACACGGTTCGCTCAGGCGTGGCCGACCAGAAACAAGTCAGCCAAAACTGCTGCGGAGAAACTATACAACGATTTTATTCCTCGTTTTGGGTACCCTGCTAGACTACATCACGACCAGGGCCGTGAATTTGAAAACTCACTGTTTAGGGGACTACAGCAGCTGTCAGGTGTCAGTCACTCACGTACAACACCATACCACCCACAGGGAAATCCTGCAGAGAGATTTAATCGCACCCTACTACAAATGCTGAGAACTCTTGAGGAGGCAGAAAAGGATAACTGGAAAGACTTTCTGCCCCAAGTTGTCCATGCATATAATTGCACAAAACATGAGGCCACAGGGTTTGCCCCACATTTCTTAATGTTTGGACAGCATCCCCGCTTGCCCGTGGACCTCATGTTTGGACTCAACACAGAGGAGGACAGTGAAACACCATATGGATATGTTCAAGAGTGGGCAAGGAGGATGAAAGAGGCTTATCGTATTGCTAACAACAACAGCCAGCAATCGAGCGCTCGTGGAAAGAAACACTATGACCAACATGTGAGAGGAGTTGTCTTGGAGCCTGGTGATCGAGTGTTAGTTCGCAACCTGAGAGAAAAGGGCGGACCTGGAAAGCTCAGGTCATATTGGGAGCAGACTGTGTACATTGTCAAAGAGCAGATCAATGACAGCCCCATCTACAAAGTATGTCCTGAGAACAATGCCCAGAATACCAGGGTCCTCCACAGAAATCTGCTGCACCTGGTGAATGACTTACCTTTAACTGTTGATCACAGAAGAGATAAAGCACCCACCAAGAGCAGAGTCAGAGGCCACCGGGTTACTCCAAGCCAAAGTAATCGAGACAGCGACTCATCAGATTCTGAGAGTGACTCCAGAATGCGTTATTGGCTCAGAGTACCTGCGTCAACAAGATTACAGGAACCAGCCACCCAAACTCATCCAGTGTCGAGCCAAGTTTTCACACCCGTGGACCAACAGAGGGACTCTCAACTGAGCACTGTAGATGAACATTTTCAGCATCCAGCTGAAAATGAACTGGTCCAAAACGGTGAAACGGACGATGCATGTTAAAGTGCTTGAGCATCTCCCTGGCTGGAATGAAAAATATTTCCAGTACAAACCAGCACACACACACTGGCACCAGCCGCACCTGAATGTAACATCTGACTGGACAACTTGAATAATGGTTTCCCCGACCTCTTGCACAGTGATGGCTGGACATGGACATCAGTGACCCCCGTGACTCTTAAAGGAAGAAGTGGGTAAAGATGATGGATGGATGAATTTATTTGTTTTAGAGACTTTAGAGAAGTCCAGGAAACTAAGCTAACCTAATACTGGTAATTTAAGTTACAGAATTTAATGCATTCCTGTATTATTTTGTTCCTATTTTTGATATAGTAAATATCAAATGATGCAAAAAATTTGATACAGTACAGAACCTAAAATTATTGTTTTAAATAAATGTTCTATTTGTTTAGATTGTTGTTTAATATTCTCAGTTTAAAATTATTGTTTTAAATAAATGTTCTATTTGTTTGCATTGTTGTTTAATATTCTCAGTTTTAAATTATTGTTTTATCTAAAAAGTTAGTATCCCATCCCAGAGAAATAGCAGATGCATTCTCAATATATTACAGCTATATGATTCTGTGACTATTCCCAACAAAACAGATAAAATCAAGCAATTCTAGCAACGAATCAATCTTAACAAACTAAATGAAGATGAAGCTTGTAGGGATATATATATATATATATATATATATACACTAGTCAGTTTTGCTGACTGTACAATGTTCCAGATGAAAGGTTTGAGTAGATTTTATCTGACACAAACTTATCATCAATATTCACGAGTTCTCTCTTTTTAGATAAATATCAATAATTCTGTGACTAGACCAGATGTAATTTACAGACCATTTATTTAACATAATTATAAATTACATCACAACATACTGAATGTACATGATTGGTTGATAATTTTTCCTATAATTAACTTCAGCATGAGTATACGCGTCCATAACGTCATAGGAACAACAGAACACAAGTTATGGGTGTTAATAACTTATATCTCTGCTGGCACAATAAACTTAAAGTTTAGTTACTTAAAGTAAGAAAGTTTCAGTGAAGCGAAAATGGAGGATGAAAGAAAAGTAGTCATGAGGAGAGGTACTATCTTGATGTGTTTTAACCAGAAACATGGCAGCTCTCCGGCCGATCTCGGCTACACGTTGGTACCCTTAACATTTGACAACTTGTTACCTCGTGAAGACGGTCAGTCCCCCTCAGTCCAGTTGGTCAGTTCGTTTACCGTTCTTCAGCGTCTCCAGACGTGTGCCAAGACTCGACCGT